>WBMZ01011765.1:0-114786 GCA_013400975.1 Atrichornis clamosus
GCACCGCACCGCACCGCACCGCTGCCCTCCGCCGCTCTCCAACCTGCTGCTGTCCGCCCGCCCGCCCCGGACACCGGCGTGAGACGCCGTCGAGGGGCCGGGGCCGGAGGGGCAGGAATGCCAAGACCCCTTCTCAAGGGCCGCCGCCGCTGAAGCCCTGACACCGCCACATCTGCGAAGGGTCGGGGAAGCCCGAACCCAAGGCTGTGTAAAAATGCCTTTTCTTAATTCTAGGGGATGGCCACGCAGGACTTTTCGCACATGACAGAAAAAAAAAAAAAGTGAAATAGGTGAAGCACAATGAAGAAAGTGAGAGGGTGCGAGGGGGAGGGAGAAAGATAAAGTTTCCAGGAGAAATTAGAGACGAGCCAAATATGACTTTTTAGGGAGAGGTAGTAGAGGCTCCTAAAGGTAATGAAGAAGAAGAAGAAAAAGAAGAATGCAACAACAAACCTCTAAAGGCACAGCTTAGTGTTTGCCAATAGTTTCATAATCAAATCTGACTATTCGGGAGTGTTCTTCCCTGGACTTCTGATTTCCCTAACAAGTTCACAAGTCCTACATCAAGTGTTCTTATTGCTTCTTTAAGAAGAGGTTTTAAGCACACAAGAACTGGAAATGTAATTCTCTGCAGAGCTTTATGCTTTCATTTTACACTCTGTAAGGAGAATGCAAACACAGGCAACTAATGTTGAGGCAAATAAACAGCTTCAAACACTTACTGAAATGATTCAGAAAGTTTCAGTGCAGAGTTATCAAAAGCCTATGGCTGTATGATAGCATCCTTTGTAAAAAAAAAAAAAAGTTTTTAGTTATAGCTTCAGTGCAAATCTTCTCAGTAATAACTGAGAATAATTACTGGAAAAAGTGTAAGCAGCTATTACCTCTCAATATTAATGATGGAATTCTTGTTCATATTGTATCTTTTCAGAATGTGTGTTTGACCTACATGTGGTACAAAAGCATAACTTAAATCAATGCCAGCAAGTTTGCCCAAAGCTTATAAACATCAAGTGAAAAAAATAGAATGTTTTAAATATGTGAAAACAGTAAACTGTTTAATGCATAAAAACATCTGGAGCCAAGACAGTTTGGAACATCATTTATATTTTCATGTATGGGCTACTATTTGCATTCACTTTGGTTTTTTCGGTTTTGCTGGTGGGTCGTTTCTGGGGTTTTTACCTTATAATTTATGGGGAAAAAGATAATGTAAAATTGACCTAAACGAACCAGTGTACAATTTCTCCTCTTCAGGATGTTTGTAGTCTTACTCATTTTATATGTTGGAGACTGAAAGCACCACTTTCCTGAATATTTATCAGAATGTAAGTAGGATTCTTGATCAGTTCTTTCTAGTGTGTGGTTTGCGTATTTGCAATATGTGTATTACAGTAAAATCAGATAGATAGTCATACTTGGGGACCACCATTTGAGTGGTATAAATCGTCATAACTTTGCTGAAGTCAGCAAAAGAACAGCAATTTACGCCATTTAAGAATATTCTCCTTACTGACAAAGAGAAAGCTTACAAATATGAATTCAGTTTGTTTTAGCCAAAGTTTTTATTGTACTCAGGAGCCTACCAAAGCAAGAGGACAAAGTTTTATTCTACTGTAATTATGATCAGTTCGTATTTTTCCATGGCAATTTGGTGAATGCAGGCATCATTTAACCTTAGAGTCAATCCAGATTCACAACAGATGTATATTTTTATTTTCAGCCTTTCCTTTTTTCCCTAATTTTTGCCTGTTTAACTCCCACTGAAGCAATATAATTCATTTCTCTTGGTACCTGTGCTGCAATGCAAACTCACAGATATAAGCAATAATAAAATGTGGGGATTATGCACCATTTCAGAGATGCTTGAATGCCTTAACTGAAAATCCTTGCACAGAAAATGAGTAATTGTTCACTGACTAGTCAAAAATGTTGAATCCCTGACTAGTTAAAATTGACGATAATCACATTTACCATTCATAAACCTATGGTATCTTTAAAATACTTCATCATAAAAATACTTTTTTCCGGGAAATTATACTACCTCAATGTGTACCACATAATTTTAACATTGCATGTCTGTGGTGTACTTCCATTTCACTCTCTATGTCGCTTACATGTGCCATGGTTTTACACTTATCAGACACAATTTTTGCTTTAAAGACTACTGCAGATCTATAAAAACTTTTAAGCCTGAATCCATATTTTCAGCTACTTCTCCCATATACATATGGCTCCTATTCTTATTTTCATGATCTCCCAGTATTAC
The DNA here is from genome assembly GCA_013400975.1 of Atrichornis clamosus. Lineage (NCBI taxonomy): Eukaryota > Metazoa > Chordata > Aves > Passeriformes > Menuridae > Atrichornis > Atrichornis clamosus. The sequence goes on from WBMZ01011765.1 coordinate 2,270, forward strand.
AAATTTTAAAGTTATGCCAGCAATTAAGTATATTACAGAAAAGTTATGCTGAGCCATGAGGCCCTCACTGAAAATGATTTACAAGTTTGCATTACATCATTAAAAGTTATTTGAATTGCCAGCCCACTGTAACCAGTAAGATATCTTGTGCTTCCTATTCTGTTTAAATAAACTGATGAAATATTAAAATTGTGAATGTACTTGAGGCTTCACACCGTAACTATGATGTTTCAGGAAAGCTTTTAGAATTTGAACTGTGGGAAACTTGCATTTTGCATTACTCAAAAGTCCCAGAAGTTGTATTCAAAACTTTGGTGTGTGTTTATTTTAAATAGATAATTTAGTTGCAAACTGAACCATCTTGCACAACGCTATTTGTTTCCCAATCTGCATGTTGTATTGCAATTTGACAATTGTTTTATTCTTTCTAGTATTATCTCCACTTAAGAATACTTGAACTAGAAAATGGCTATGAGAATCTTTGTAGGGCACTTTAATAATAAGTATCTTTCATTTGTATTTATAAATTTATTCAAAGAGCATATGCAGGCAAGCCAATGGTGCCTGAAAAATATGTTTTCCATTTTGTTGTCTCCGGATCTTGACAATTATACACTACACTCAGTCCATTTTCCTCTTAAAATTACTAATCATGGAGGAGAAAAAAAGGCTTGTAGTTTACACATTAATCATTGTATTATTTGATACAATTCACATTGTGGATTTTGATCTGTGTATGTATTTAAGACATTATACCACAGTCCCCACTGAAAATGTAGACACCATTGTGCATAGAAGAAAGGTGAAGTGCATTTTCATTACTCTATATTTTTCACTATGCTTGCTTCTTACTGTGCTGCACAATTAATATTTTCCAGATTATACGTCAAGTCTGAGTCATGCAGAATAAAAAGTATGGATGACAGAAAACTTCGTGCATCAAAAGATTTATGCTATCACTTATACCCCTCTACTGGGTAAATACCCAGTATGCTTACTGCAAAATGACCGAAATAGAGACAAAATCCCACCACTACCTGAAATATTTATTGTCCCCTGGCTGACATTTCCAAGCCCTTCCAGGACCAGCAGCAGGGGGCATATTTCATAATTCTGCCTCCATCAGAGGACATAAGGAGAGTGATAAGTCACTAATTTTCATAATCTCTTTTACAAGTTAATGAGAATAAAACTACTTTCACAGTGTGTATCCATAGTATTTCCTAATCTTCCATGCACTGGAGTGAGAAAAAGAGACATAGGCATGTGTCTATGCACCAAGAATAAATAATTACAAATTCTCTACGTTTTAATAGCTGCTGGGATTATACTATTTACTTTGCAGGTGTGTTTGCTATGATTTATAGCGTGATGAGCTCTAGACTTGGAGTAGAAACTCCTAACCAGCTAATATTCAGAACAGAAAGATATTCACTGCCTTGCAGAGCTCAGGCCCTATTCATTTCACCAGTTTCACATGGGAGCAATCCTGTGTTTTTACAGAGTCCTCTTTGTGTTTGTGGTGATTTGCTTGGCTAGGAACATTTTCAGGATCACGGCATTAATTAATAATAGCTGTAGGAAACAAAGAGGTAAATATTGTGTACACTTCTTAATGCCTATCTGCATCATGCACCCCGAAATCTAATATCAGATAATGCTAACAACAGATACCTGATAGGAGAAATTAAATATAAAGTAACAATTGTTTGAAATTATCATTTTAGTCTAAACGGAGGGCGTTTTTAGATGTCAATATACTGGTGTGTGAAAGAATGAGAAAAATTTAAAAAAAATAAAAGCAGGAGAGACTTCCCTAAAAAATACATGCCAAGGAGTGCTTAACATGCAGATAAAGTCTCAAAGATTCAGGAAACTATTGTAAGTTTTCAGGCATCATTGGCACTAGAAAAACATAGATAAGTTCTTAGCTGTCATGAAGAAACATCTTAGTGATATACCTTGAGACTGACACCTTCCAAAACTATGTTTGCTAAAGCTAATTTTTAATTGTATTTCTCCAGAACAGGATGCAGCTTTACAGATGAACTGTGACTATACTATAGTACTTCTTGAAATAAACCTTTCCAAGATATTTGTACTTGTCATGCTTTATTAAGCATCACATTTGCATGTCTTTTGATACAGTGTGATAGGTCTCAGGTTGGGTTTAATAAACTATTCCAGTAAGAGACTATCTTTCAGGCACTTTCACATCATCTAAGTTTACATACTGGACTTTGGTGCACCGAACCGCTTTAAGTAGCCACCTTCCTCCCTTCTTTGATGCATTTTCATGTATTTAATTTAAATTAGATGCCAAATAAGTGTAAAGTCCGTTTATTTTTATCCCCTCTTTTTCAAATGAAAAATGTCTAGCACTGTGGGCTTGGTGAAGGTCAGCTGTAAGAAGAGGTGTATTATTTGGCATACATTTCAGCTGACTAAGACACAAGTGCAATGTACAACACGTGGGGACACTGTCTGGATTTGTGGAATTCCCTCATAGGTAATTTGTCCATGAACTTTAAGCATTTTTGCATTTGAGCTGCAGAACGTATCACTTAGGGAGTTAGATTTTATTTAATAATCCAAGTATATTTCAATACAAGATGGTATACTAAAAATATTTTCCATTTAACTGTTTCAAAAACGCCATGTGCAAGAGAACACAACAAAATGAAATTAACTCATAACATATGCAACTCTTACTTGTGGAAGAGTAGTATATACCCCTAAATCCCGACAGCAGCATCTGGAGGCGTAGCTTGTCTCTAATGGAAGAGAGAGGCACAAGACATGTCAGCTTCCTGGCTTCGTTACGCTGGAAGTCGTGCCTTTTCCTTCTCAATACCCAATGCAACTCTGATTAAAATTAATGAAACAGACACTGTCCAGGTAAACTGCCTTTGAAGCATTTTGCATTTTCCGTCTCACTAGTTGTAGACAATAGGTTTAAGCTGAAATAGATATTCATTATGTAAAAGAAAAAAACACTTTTATTTGAAACAATGAAGTTTGAATCAAAATATCCCACAGTATGAATCATGTGTTCATAGTACATCCAAACCTACACATTCCCATTTGGAGATAAAGTTTTGCTTTTTACCCCTCGTAGTATTACAAATAATGTATTCTTTATATTCTTTTACTACTGTGACCAACTTTGTAGAAACTCGGAAAACATTTTAAAGAAACAATTCACCCCTTAACTGATTTACAGCAAGAGCTGTCTTCATACTTGACTTTGAGGAAGTACTGAGTCTTTTCTTTTCCCCAATGACCTCACAGGATCAACTTCATTGTTAGGTTGTAATGGCAATTTTTAAAAGTGCAGGGAAACATAAATACTGTTCCTTGTGATTACAAAACGAAAAAAAATCAAACAACCAACACTATTGAAAATTGTATTTTGAAACAAACCTGGTGGATAAAATTTTTTACTAGCACATTTTCAATTTTTTATTGCACTAAAATTGTTAAATGATCTGCTTTAGAAGTAAAGATATCTAATTTTAAATTTTCTCTCATTCTTATTTTTAACAGCTAATCTCCTCTATAATCAATGTTATATTCATAGCAAGAAAGGGAAAAAATATGTCTGTATTGCAGTTTCTCTTATTTGTGGAAAATACAAGTAGAATCTGAGAAACTGCATTGTTACAAAGGTACTAAACTTAAAAATCACATCTTGAACAGCATACTGGATGTATAAATACGCATATGTGTACGCTAAAAGAGGTTGTTCAGCCATGCAAAAATGCAAGCTTACCTTCGGGCTCAAACCCTTTCAGTACAATTAAAATAAATTAGGTTAGTGCCCACTGTCTTTTAATAACAGGGAGAGTTCTTAGATGCATTATACTAAAATAGAAGCCTCACATTACATCAAATGAAGGAGCAGAAAAAGCTCATTGCACAGATTACCAGAGAAAGTTCTGACTTTGCTTCCTGGCAGAGTAAATGTTTGAGAATGCATCTAATCTAACACACCCTATAAAACTGTACAGTAGTCCCTGGTACAACAGTGAGTTGTATGGAAGACAGAGTCACATCCAGGAGCAAATTTCAAGATTTCAGCCTGTGATCTAAGACTGCCTGTTTAATTTTTAAATTGTGAAGCTCTGTATCCATTTTGGAAAGTTGGTAGGTAGTCTACACTAATACGTGTACACTAATTTCATTACGTATGACCCCCTGCAGCTGTGGAAATGAGGCTTTTTAAAAAATATACCTTGACTTGATGATGAGAATATTTTGATCTAAAAATGTGTAATATATTTAATTTCTAATATGGAGGGCATGGCGTGTAGCCAGGGGTGCAGGCAGTAAGTTTACCCTTTACAATTTGTAGTCAATCAGGCTTTCCCAAATGAAGTCCCACAAATATCGACGTACATTGCTTGCTTGTTATTCTTTCTTCTTTTCTTTTTTTTTTTTTTGAAAGTTTCCTTTATTGGTATCGTAATAGATTGACCCAAATATCAGGAAAAAAATATATCGTATTAAACACAGGAATACGATAGATTGACCCAAATATCAGGAAAAAAATATATCGTATTAAACACAGGAATACGCTTTCACAGTCGTTTATTGTGCATAGCTAGTAAACATTTCCTGGCAAACAATTTAGAGAGTCCATAAATTCCACCCTAACGCTACTTCCGTAGCTAGATGCAGTGCACCATACACGAGGGTATTAGCTCAGTCTCTCTCATCCGGAATGGGTGGATTGGAATTGAAAAATCCCCACCCCCCCATTATAGCACCATATGTCTAGAAAGTTTATCCTCTCTCAGGGCAAACGGCTCCTCTCAGATCCGCCTGATGGATCACGACTGAAGCGCTGCTGTCCCTCGCTCTTTAATCTAACAGCATTTCTGAAGTAGCTATCGGGAGAGCACAACGAGCCAAGCATCCCTTTGGCATTAGTGGCAGTTCCCCACGCAGAGAATATCAAGGATATGGAATAGCAGAGGGAAAATTTACCACACCATGCCAATTTGTATGGAAAATTTGATCCTCAAGCTAGGGGCAGGGGAAAAAAAAAGCCTCTCATTTCAGCAAATTGAGCAGTGCTTATGATTCCCGGGTTCCTTATGTAACTACTTAACCAGTGTTAGTAGACCAGCTTTGCAGCATCTTCAGAGGAACGGAGACTATAAGAATTTAAAACAATTTTCTCTAGATGTCTTATTGAAGTGTTTATAGATGGAGGGATTACTAGGGGAAGAGTTTATCCGTAAAGATTTTTGGTTAATTAGATTTCTGCTCAATATTTTTCAGATTTATTGCTGTGTGCATGTCAATTTATAACAGGAAAAAAAAATACCTTTAAATAATACTCAAACTATTTGTCATTTGAAAGAATTTTGTGAGGTGATCGTGTTAAGGTGAAGTTCATATCGTTATTTGAGGAGACTAAGCAGACATATTTCCACCAGTTTATGTATTTATTACAGGTATACATGAATATCATTCATGTTGCAGGTATTTTTTCCAGATTATTTTGGATTGAAAACAAAGAGTTAGCAAGAATTTGGACTCCTTCCAAGTTTCCAAAATCATCTCAAAAGCTCAAAAGGGTTCAGTCACCATGTCAAAGTTCTGCTTTGTGATTTTTAATTTTACAGGATATAGTATTAAAATCTCTCCCTAGTACCCCTTCAACCAGAATCTGAGGAAGGGTTGTATTGTAACAAAGGGCAGAAAGATTTTATTTCACAGGTCATGCAAGTCTTCTTGGTTTTTAACTCCCTGGTTTTAAAATCCTCTTTCATTTATTCTTATTTGATGGAACCACTACTAAACAAATAGTTGTCTTCTTAGTTAACAGTTTCATCATATATATTTGATAATCCATGTATATTATCTCAATCTTTCATCACGTGTGGTTTCCTTTGGGGTATTATTATGTGAAAAATCAAAAATTTTTGAATAAAAAGTACAATGAGTTAATGCAGCTTTTAAAACTAATTAAAATTACAAGAATTTCAAGGCTCTAGAATTTTAGATTTTTTCTTGTGTTCTTTGCCCTGTGCTCAACAGTAGACCTTGCACAATCATCCCTCATTGTCTGGCTACTCATCTTTACAACATCCCTGTATTTCCTCCTTTTAGCTCTAAGGCACCGAGTTCAGCCATGACTCCTCCAGGGGTACTCTGAAGAGAAGTAGTTTGTGGTCTGCAATTTGCTCGACTTGTTGTCTGATGATAAAGCCCCTAATTCTTTTCCTGGACCAGGACCTCCGCCAGCTTCCTTTCATTGTGCTTATGGGCAAACAGAGCTAGGAGAAAGATAACGCTGAGCTTGTTCAGCACAACTCCCGCAATCATTTTCTCTTTTATGTTTCCAGCAAATCTGATTGCTGGCAAAAGCTGCCAGAAAAAGACAAGTCTCATCAGAAAGAGCATGAGCAGAGAAAGTCCAGTTTCCCAGATAGGTAGCTTCAAGGATTATTCTGTACTGGTGATAGGATGTATTAGCCTCTGGGCCCAGTCAATTTTGACCTCTCCCAAATCAACCAAGTGTTTCTGTGCCCGTGAACGTCCCCTAATAACCCTTTCGGTGTGAATTCTTGTCTGATTGGTACAATACGCTATTTTCTCATAAATAACATTACACTCTTGCATGGTTGTATGGATTTTTTCTTGACTCTCCTCATGGTACAGAATACCAATAACAAATTAAATTCATGTGTTTTATGTACATTAAATAGTAGGAAATAAATCTGTGTATAAAATGTAGCTAGTTCCTGTGTTTGCAGAGTCTCTCTGGATTTATTGCATTGAAGCCAAATCTATTGTTAATCCATTTAATACTGATTTTATTCTCAAAATATGTTTGGTGTTTCCTTTCCGAACTGATATATTGTGACTGAAAAAGTAAGTATTGTACGTTCATAAAGTACTGGCAAAAAAGTTGCTGAAAACGGGTAATATATTGTGTTCTTGCTGATAAAATATGTAAAACCTCACCAATTAAGTTTAGATGGTGACTGGTTGAATTATCAGTAATATTTTAATAGGATTCCTATAGAGATCTTTGCTTTTTTGTGTCAGGTGCTGTGCACTGAACAGGAGAACTTTGCATCTAAGCAGACCAGATAAAGGGTAAAAAAAATTAAACCAGATAATTATAAGAGACCTATACCTAAAATTAGTAATGCATACTGTAGACTTTCAGTTCAGGTCTGTCATTAGGAATAGTCTGCTCACAACACAAATAGAAATGCAGTATTTCTTTTTAAAATTGTTTCTAGGGAATCACAGAGAAAGAATTAGGAGATGCATTCCCTGAAAACATTTTTATTTAGGTTTTTAAATAGGTAAGTAAATAGGCTTCACCCTCTTAAAGAATGGGATTAAATCAGGGTGAGGTAATTGGGTGTTATGATCCAGTTAACAAACTTTACCATGAGGCTAGTGGCAAGTTAAATCATTATAATATGGAACAGCATTTTATGAAGAAAACTACTGGAAGTCTAACAGTTTGAGTGCTACTGACTTCAAAGAGCCTGGGACTTCAGACTCGATTTCCAGAATTTTATAATTCGTTATAAGTGGAGCTGCATTTCCAGTATGTTTTGTATTTCTGCTTAAAGCACTGAAGTGAGCAATCTGCATATGTTACTGTAAATAAACAGAGGCTACAAGAGAACACTCCCACTCCAGGTTCACACTTTACTCCTAAGAAAAAAACCCAAATGGCTTCTGTGTGTTAAATCTTTCACACCTCTCAGTAACTGTGACAATATTTTTTAAGCTACATTTTATTTTGAAGCAATGATCCAAATTGTAGTTGAATCAGGCTGACATTTTATATCTCACTTTTTATGCCTTGTTTGAAAGACTCTCATTGCTGTCACAATTAAATAATAATTTTAAAAGCCTGTGTTTCTTTCATACTGATCATGAAATATCTTAACATGGAAAAATGCTTATGAGGTGTGGAACGGTAGTAACATAAACTGAAAACCTTCTAGTGTCCATAACAAAATATTACCTACATTTAACAAATCAAAAAGTATAATTTCTCTAACTGCATCCAGAGGAATTCTCTACTAGACCTCAGTCTAATGACAGAGGAATCAGAGAATTAAAACTTAGTTGCTTGTGTACACATAGCTAAAACTTGATTATATTCATTATGAGCAAAAGAACTAAAATCCGATATTTATATTCATTGATATTAAAAAATCAGCTTTTACAAATTTGACAGTGAGTGTGAAACAGTTATTTGGAGTAAGTATTAAAGGAAAAACTTGATTGACAACTTCAATGTGCTAAATGCACTGTAAGGGACAGGGCAAAAAAAGTCACGATGAAAGAAAAACCTTCTACTCTTTTGTTGAAAATAATAAAATTGCTTTGCATGTGAAGGCAGCTACTTAAAAAAACCCAGAAACAAACAAAAGGGAGGAGCAGGGGAAATGTAGCAATTAATGTAAATTATAAGCTGGGAAATACAGAGAATTTTTAAAGAAAGTCAAATATTACAAGTAGAAAACAGAGATAAAGACAATACGAAGACATTTTGAAATTATGAATAAAAAATTCTAAAAATTACCTTGCTCCATTACTAAATGGGAGCTACTAGGACTTTTTGTAATAACAGTTAAAAAAAAAAAGCATTCTCAAATACTTTTCAATACTTTTCTTCTGTATTTTGGGAAAAAGTCAAATGATATATTCATATCAGATGAGTATGATGAAGCTCTGTTTCAGTAGTTGCACAGGAGAATGTTAAATAGCAGCTAATAAAACTAGACATTTTTAAAATCAGTAGACTTGAATAATTTTCATGGAGGTATTTTAATACATTTGGCAGAGAAGTCTGCATGGTTACTGAGGAGTTTTAGTATGTCTTGGAGAACTAGCGAGGTTCAAGAGAACTATGCAAAAATTTTTGTGAATAGTTAAAAAAAATAAATGTGATGACCTAAATATCTGTAGGCATTTCAACCACACATTGACCACACATTATTCAAGCAAAATAAGGAATGGTTTCTAGGAATACTAGCTCATTTTAATCAAAGCAGTGAGAACAGAATTTTCTGGAAAATCATCTTGCCAAAGCTAACTAGATAGCATTTAATAAGAGTATAAACTTGGTAGGATAAAGTTAATTTTAGTACTGTTAAATATGTAGAGGAATATTAGAAAGTCTTTTAATTGTTAATTTTTATCTGTGGCTCTTCAGTCAATTATAAAAAAACCCACATATTTATAAAGTTTGCATTTGAAATTATTGGAAGATTAATAAATAAAGAGTGAGCCAAGTCACTGTGAACTCAGATTGCTCAATAAAATGGCCACATTTAGACAAATGGTAAATTTTGGTCCAGAGAAACATAAGAGACAGCTCTAGTAACAAAGACACTACTACACTGCCACTACTACAAGGTAGGGATGCTGCCCACAGGCTGAAGGCCATCTGTAAAACCTGTAGAGCAGATCATCAGTGCGAAGAGTTGTGAGTACAAGAGGGTAGACACAAATCAGAAGCTACCCAAGCACTTATCACCAGAGAAATATACAATATGGTTTTGTTACCTCTGTCCTTGGCGTAGATGCAACCAGTTCTGGAAATACTGTGTCCACAATTAAAAAGAGGTTGTTGAAAAATTGGAAAAGGTTCAGAGGAAAGCAACAAGAATGATGAAAGGAGTGGAAAACATTTCTTGTAATGAAAGACGCAAGGAGTTCAATCTCTTTAGCTTGTCAGAGAGACATCTAAAAGGCTACTTGATCACAGCTTATAAATAACTATGTGAGAAATAGAAATGTGATAACACTATAGTTTTCAGTCTGGTGACAAAGGTGTAACAGAAGCCAGTGGTAAGAAGATGTAGTTGGAGGAACACACGGGAAAGTTTAAATCAAGGTGTAAGATTTTTTTTCTGTTAAAATCACACACACACACACTCCAAAAGAGTAATTCAGAAAAGTTCTGGTGCCCTTTACACAGGAGGGGCAGACCGAGTAGATGACCATAATAGCCTTTTAGTTTTATAGGCCATGAATCTACGGCTTCAATTGCAGGCTTCTCTGCTTCGTATTTTCTTACGCCATCACTGGGCAGATCCAACCAGTGCAAAGTTAATCAGAACCAGGTGGAGCCTGCTTTTTGCAGCACAAGGGAGCTTCCCCCTGAAGCTAGATTGGATAAGACCAGGATTTGACTGGACCAAAGGAATTAATACAGTGTGAAGAGTGTGTGTCTATCATATTGACACCAATCCTTTCTAGCTATTGCAAAATTCATTGCTATTTGAGTGAGTATAAAACACAGTCTTGAGGGGTGAAACATGGCGAATTTTATGACAAGTGATTTTAACACACACACACACCTTATCGGCTCCAGAGAAATAAAAGGAAATAGAAAATTGCACACAAGCACACAGGGCACTGTTTAAGTGAGGCAGAATGTGGGAGAGAGAGCCAGCTCATTTTGCCTGATTTCTGTGCTTTTGAAAGCAGCACAGGTCTGAAAACTTTCCTTTGACCGCAGAAGTTTTTGAATTAACTTTGTTGTTAGGAGAGACTGCAGGAGGAGGTGGAGCAACAAAGGAAAGAGAAATGCTAACGGAAAAAACACATATAAACAACGTACCATATGTAGGACACTCACCATATGCCAGCCTCACTATTTTCCTCTCTCTCTATTGTGGTCCAATAATTCCAGTCATCTAGAGGGTTATTCACACTGTCTACTTCAGGCATCTGATTTAGGTTCTTTGAATTGCGGTGGCTCCCCCTTGCCTACAGCCCCCCGGCACCTCTGTCTCTCTGCCAGCTATACAGGAAAGTACAAACACCTAGGTTTAGTTCTTAAAACTCTGCCTAAGTTAGATATCTAAGTTAGCCTAAAGCTGTTGTATAAATACCACCCTTTCCTATAAAATCTAAAAAAAAAAAAAGAAAAGGAAAAAATTATTGCTGTGGAAAAAATTACTTGTTTAAAGTACAAGGATATAAAAGTGCAGGAAAGTTTACAAATTCAAGGCCAGGTCCTTAGCTGGTATGGCTCATATACTGGCATTCAAATAAACAGGCTGACTCCCATTTGCCCTGGCAAAAGTGCAACCTTCAAGTTGGTTTTGCAAACTAAGTTGGCCACCTGATTCTGTCGGGCAAAGTACACAAGCTTTCATAAAATACAGAAAAGAACATTTTACAATGTAAGTCCATTAAAAAAAACCCCCAAAACTCAAAGGGGAAAAAAACTAAAAAGAAAAAGCTATATAGGAGATGGTAGCTACGGCACTCTGCAGAAAGCACTTCTCTTATAAAAGCAGAGAAAAAGTGGTGAGAGATCAGTATCAGGCTCAACAGTGACTGAAAATAATGTACATTTCTGAGAAAGTATCTTACTTCCCTTCCTAGAGAAAAGGTCATTTTATTTAAAAAACCCCCCAAGCATTCTAAATGCTTTGTTGCCCCATATTAACTAATAGCTTTACTATTACTTAATTTATATTGTGTGGTACTGCAGCAAGCCGAAGTAAGCAAAGCGTGTGGATCTCAGCTCAGCACAAAGCTAGATGTTTCATAACATTAGAAAGGCAACTTTGCATAAATGTTGTTGAAAGACAGTGAAGAGAGAAGAGGAAATTCTGCATCTTCAATGCAAGGTCTTTAATGCTTATATATATCAAACTGCTCTGTATACTCCTGGAACCTTTCTGTTAAAATGTCTCTAACTCTAGGGACACATTCTACGAGGCAGTTATGCACCATTTAAATGTGAAATATGCACACTTTACTTGGAAAAAGATGTGTGATGTGAAGTGTTTTTAAGAATAATTGAATGATTTTGTGATTCATTAAATGCTTTTTCCTCAGCAAGCAAGTAATGGCTTTTCCACTAAGCACCCAAAGGGTGAAAAGTCAAACTGTTAGAGGGAGTAAAGTGTCCTTAGGAAGAGGATCATTCACAGTGTTTTTTGTTTTATTTCTTATCACTTTTTTATTCCACACAGAACAGAACAAAGAATGAGGGGCAAAAAAGTGAATAACTGTGTGTAGGAAATTAAAATTATTGAATGATGAGGACAAAAGTACATGCGGCAGTTGTCTATTCTTTGGTTTAAAAGGAAACAGAAACATTGTGGCACCTAAGGTTTATTGAATATGGCTTCACGTACATATTCCTGCTGAGACCATAGGATCAGTCCTTTTATGGGAGTGAAAAAAAAGAGCTGTTTTCATATACCCAGTATATCTTTAAGCCAAAGTGTAAATCTTCAGTTTCTTCCCCTTCCTATTTTTTTTTTTCCTTTTAAAAAAAATCTAGAGAAACAATACACACCTTGACTCCTGCAAAACAGATCTCTGGCACAATCACAAGACGCCTGCTTAAGTAATACCCAAAAGGTAACTCCATGCATTCCACTGGCCAGAAATAATTCACAGCACGATGAATCCACAAGAAAGTCAATAGCATATTATAACACTCTTAGGGGAGCTATAGCTGTAAGGCAATGTGAGGCAATGCCTTAGCATGAACCATCACTTTATATATGTGCTGTATCCACCAGCATGAATTATATTACAACATTTGACACGATATGGCGTTTGATCTACCGTGACTTATGACCTCTGTCCTATTGTGACCTTTATGCCTAAACCTGTAGGGAATAGTTCAAACAATAGAACACACATGATAGATAACCCTTAGATAGGATAAAAGTGTATAACGATTATAAACACTCCTGCTCAGGGCAATAGCTAGCCCAGAACTGCCAAGAATTAGGAAGATACTTCCCCTGGGACGTGTTATTATGAATTTTCTTGCACCTTCGTCTGAGGCATCTGGAGCCATGGATACTAGCCGAGATGGACCACTGGTCTGATCAGGTATGGCAGTTCTAATAATTCTGTGAATATATGATCGTGTGGAAAAATACAGCTTTTATACTTAATAGAAAGTTCTGCATAAGACAGGAAGGAATCTTTGGCCAGGGATAAAATCCTTGTGAGTTTTCAGCTGAAAAGCCGGTTGAACTTTGTGTAGATTCTGTTTCCACCCAAATCAACTGTGATTTCCTGCTGATTTCAGTAGGAGCAAAAGAAAAACTGCAAAGAAGCCCCACATGCTGTCTTGTACAGGTGAGAACTAAGACCTCACAAGCAACTACATATTATTTTTAATAAAAAATAAAAATCCCTGGGGATCTGGGGTCTTATGAGATTTTTCAGAAAGCAAGGGTTGCACGCACTTCCTTCTACAGGAGGGAGAATTTGAAGACAGTCTTTTACAGCTCATCTGTATCAGCCTCTGCTGCTGCTCCTTTTTTAACAGCCCCTATTCGTTTACCCTATTCCAGCAGTTTCCAGCTGCAATCTTGGACTCCAAAGGCTGGCTTCCTGATCATCAGCTACCTGGCTCCACAGAACGGTCCAGGAACCAGGCATTCAAATGCAATTAAATTTCTCTCCAAAAGAAAGTTGGAGAGCAAAAAGTAGTGTTGGCATGCTGCAGAAAGAAGACAAAGAATCAACTGACAGTCTATATAGCATAAGACTGGATTCTTTGGCTAAAATGTGGACTTACACTGAATCTTGGAAAAAAAGTATGGACAAAAAGAGCAGAGACAGAATGAAGGTATGCTTAAGGCTTTGGCATAAAAAGTTTTCAGCATTTTTCAACAACTTTGATCAGAAATTGTATTTTTGATATAATTGTCATAACCTTAAGACCTGAATTTACTATATTTTTATAAAACATAGAAGCTTATAACTTGCCTATACCAGGTGTAAATGTGATTTTATTTAATTAAGCTGATTTTAAACCAAACAAACAGAAAACTTTTTTTGGATAAATTTTGAGTTTTGCTAAAACCTCTTTTATTTCAGTACAGCCCTAGTTGATTAGTTTAAGCAAAACAAGTCACCGAAACTGTATCCAGGCTTTACAGATCAGGATTTATATTCATTTGAAAGAAACTATTCAAAAGTCAAGGACATTCACACTGTCCTATCACCCCAGTTAGACTGAACTTCAGCCCTCTAGGAGCTCTGCTCCTCATCACTCTGTACAAAAGGACTGAAACAGTGGTCACTGTCCAACAGTGAAGTCTGCAGCTGCCTCTCTGCCTGCTTGCCTGGCTGTAGATTGGGAGGCACTTCTGGAGCAGTACAAGGAATTTACAGTGAGGAAAAAACGGTGTAGGACAGAGATATAATGTATTAAGCAAAGCCTGGAGATTGGCGAACCGCCCTTTCTGGTGGAAAATGTGCATTTGTTCAAACTCTTAGTATTCCTGCTTATAGCAAAATATGTGACCCTCAGCACAAACAAGCCTCAGATGACACCTGTTATCTACACATGCCCTCATACCTGGATATTCCTGATGTGCCATTCTTGGCATGCTGGGGGAATGATATGCAATGGTATTTGAAAGTGAGACACTGCAAACAACAAGTCGGATGGATCAGCTTTTGCTGTTGTCCTCTCCTGATAACTGCTGTTAACAGCAGATAGATACAAAACTTGCCAGCTTCCTCTGTCTTAAAACTAGTGCAGACAACATTACAGAAGCTAGACAAACTGTAAATAAAGCTTTATTAATTTCACCCTGAAATATTTCTCTTTTCAGATGGAGACTGGATATTGTTGTGCTGGCTAAGTAATACAGCAGCAATAATGGTAAAAAGATTCAGCATCCTGAACTGAGATTCACCTGTGTATCTTAAACCATTTGTGGCTTAAATACAAAATGAAAACTTACAGTTGGAAGAAGCAGGTACTTCCAAGCACAACTCTTCTGACTTATTGCAGGTACCTACTTTGTAAAAGATTGAGCCTTTCTCTAGGTTACTGTGCCTCCAAATAGCTCTTGGTAGCTCCCAGTTTCTCCTCTCCATTAGAGGAGTCATCAGAGTCCCCAGAAAAACAACCCACTTCTCTCGCTGCTACACTACAATAAACCAAATCTATAAATATGTGGATTGTCATTATGTCCTATTGATAATCTAGCTAAGGGACTGAAGTGTACTATTATCTATATATATTTTAAAAACACATGGCTTGTAAAATAAGAGGCTGTCAGCAGTACATGCCAATCTATTTAGCATGAATAGAGACAGAGATGCATTATAGAGAGAAAGCTGACACCAGTGGAGTTTCTATTTCCCATATGACACAGCACGAACCTTGCCTCCAGACCCTTTGTCTTCACACTTCTCTGACACTGTTCCTTTCCCCGTGTTTCTTTTGTCTCTCCGCTTGTCAAACTGTTGCTCAGACACCTGCATTTTTTCATACATTTCCTACCCAGTGCTTTGGAGCCATGCATTTTTGGTCTCACAGATGTATGAACTGAGACATTGTATTGAAGTTACAGGGGAAAAAAGTAAAAACTTAGTGCATATTCAGAGCAAAATCAAATATCATAATCTGTTTCCTGAAAAGTACTTACTCTGTGCAAATACAGATTTTATTTTTTCAAGACCAAGCAAAAAAAAAAAAAAGAAAAGAAAGAAACACAAAACACCCACACCTGAAAACCACCATATATTGTATTTGAATCAAAATACTTTTAAAAAAAAAAATTATCTTACCCAATGTGAAGCAATGTACATAGCATTCCATTGAAGCAAAATAGTATGCTTTCATGGATATGTAAAAGAAAGCTGAAGAAACAAGAAGTATTATTCACGCAAATGAAGGTGGACCCACACTCTTACTTTTACACAGAATTAGGGCTGCAATTCATGCCAGGTGAGAAGTGCCTTCAGTTCCCTTTTCTTCATGTTAATAGGACTTAAACCTTTATTAGTCTTCTACAATGCCTCCTCTTAAAAATGCTTTTGTACTGATGGACAAGATGGCAGATATAGTGATACCAAATACCTAGAAATAAGAGATCTATAGAAGTGTAGGTCAATATATTGGTTCTGTAGAAAATTGGTAAAAGCTTTATTAAACAGTGGATAGTGGATAGCTAAACTGAAATGGCAGAGGGAATTCCTTAAAAAAATAGAAGGAAAAAGATAGAGCTTACTTGTTTCTTTACATGATCTTTCACTGAAACCTCTTAAAAAAATCTAAACAGTTTGTGATAAGAAACAAGGTCTTCAGATCTTAATTGGTTGAAGTGACAAGACAGAATTAAACAGCTAATTCTAAAACTAAAAGGAGGTCCCAGAACAAAGGAGTATGATAGGTGCCTGTGGAATCATGAGTGGTGTGAAAAGGGTAAATAAGGAATGATATTTTTTCCTCCAGTTCAGGAGTTAGTGGGAATCAAATAAAGGGAGTAGGTTTCCAAATGATGTGAGAGTGGTAACTCTTCATACAAATGGAACAACAGAAGTTGTGGATACTAGAAGTTAGCCACAGTCACCAGTTAAACTCATGGCTATAACCAGTGACCATTAAACATGAGACAACACTGTGGATGAAAAAGTTCCTGAGCCACAAACTGTTGGAGTCTGAGCAGTTTTTTGAATACCAAATATGTGTTCATTTGGAATTTTTTCCTTCCCTTCTCCTGTAACTTATGTGTGTTGCTGTCCATTTTCTGTGGTGTGTTACTGACTTGCAGAATCTCTGATAGAATCCAGTACTCTTTCTCTCTGGGCAGAAATGGTGCTGTATCTCTCTCAGGTGGAGTTAAGATGGGTTTGGTTTTTCTCTTTGTATATGTCCAAAGTGTCTGTAGTAGTGCACCACTCTCTGTAGGCAGTCAGTGTCTCTGCCATAGACACAGACACACCAGGCTTGCATGTTGGGATCCAGAGGAGTACTTAGTCCAGGTGAACACTGAAGTGTTAGAGCAGGGATTAGCTCAGTTGGTTAGAGTATGGTGCTAATAAAGCCAAGGTTGTGGGTTCAATCCCTGTATGGGCCATTCACTTAAGAACTGGACTTGATGATCCTTGTGGGTCCCTTCCAACTCAGAATATTCTGTGATCTGTATTACTTGTATGGCTTCTTCAAATCCAGAAGCAATGTGAGCTCATTTCCATAATTCTGCACCTCTAGAGCTACTCTGACCCAGCTCAGGTGGCTCAAAGGCTCATTTCTTATTCTGGATAATACTAATAAACCGTAAAAGAGACGTGTATATGTAGTGAGTCTAGTCTACACTGAGTCTAGCTGCCTCTGCAGTGCAGATAACAGCGCTGTAAGACTGAAGGCCTTGCAAGGCACACTTTCCAAATACTCTGACACTGCACTCAGCAAGTAATACCCCAAGTCTGGTGCTGCACCCCAGAGCAGGGAGTCCCACAGCAGTACAGGGCACCGGAGAGCACCAGCTCCCCAGGAGGCACCTTAATCTCAGGCTTTATTACCATGATTCAGAGCTAGTCAAACTGAGTTTGGGCTGTTTTCACAACTATCCACTCAGTCTTGGTCATGACATGATTCCCAATACCCATTTATGTATTTGTGAATAATTTTGAATATTTTTATGTCGGATTATAGGAAGTTGTTGATTTAGACTTCTCATTTTTCATGGTCTGGTTTACTTTGAATGCTGATAATCCAAAAGTTGTTACAACACTTCAGAAGTAATTTTATACGTGAGAGAATGGAACAAACTCTTTATGTACAAATGTTTCTAAGGGCAGTTGAGACAGGGTTTTATTTTTCTAAATTTTTAAAAAAGCAGTTCTGCTTGTCTGACCAGCATAGCCGATACTAAACTCACATGTGGGCCAAGAGCAGAGTGCCACAAGCACCACATTTTATGCTCTGTAAATGCTCCCAAAATGGAGGAAGTGGAAGTGATGAATTAAGTGAGAAGCTTTTGTTATGATTCTTTTAGGTTTTAAGGGTGAAAAATTGAGAATGGATCTCCTTGGAGAGGAAGGAGAGAGAATGGCACATCTAAGGGATGCAATCTATCATCCTAAACATTGGTAAGTGACATTTCCTTAGGCAGTTGACAGCTAAATATGTCTGGGTTTTTCAACTTGTGCTGGTAGAAGACAGAAGGAGTCATTTTTTAAAATAATATCCACAATTCAGTGAGCATAATTTGGTCCACAAACAACAGATAGAGTTGTATCAGCACACATAGCTACATAGCATTTTCCTGTATGGGTATTTTGAGAAGAAAGTATTTTTTGTTTGTTTGTTTCATTGATGATTTTTAAGGTTTTTATTTAAGATGTCTGTGATGTGTTAGAAAGTATCATGTGCGTAGAGGAACTGCAGCCCTTCCTGTAAATTCAACAAACTGGTATAGGCTGAAAGTAACCCCTGAATGATTTACCTTTTTCACAAAGAGAGGTGAAGAGAAGAAGAGGGGTGGGAAAACAACAGAATTTTTAAATTATATTAACCCTCACTACCTGCAAAAGCATTTGTAGAGAGTTAGCCAAATCTCCTGTGGGCATTTCAGCACAAGTCCAATACAGAAATATACCAGAAAGGAATGACTAGTTGATTGGGCTACAGGCCAATCTCAGCCACAACTGTATGGTATCATAAAACACCTTGGCCCCTTCCACAAGAAGAAATAATCAAGTCTCCATGATACTGTATTCCTGAGGAATGTGTTTTTTCCAGATAAATTTCATTTTCTGAGTCACTCTTAATTTTTTTCAGGCCTACGTACAGTTCACATTCCTGTTACAAAGACCAACACTTTAGGAAAGTATTGAGATGGTCAGAAAGCAATAGGAAAAGAATGTTAACTGCAATTACTTCCTCTAAAAGACACCCACAGTTGCTTGGGTGTCTTAAAAATATGACAGGTTGGATTCAGCCAGGAGGCTCAGGGAGGCAACCCACACACTCCTTGGTTTCCTCTCCAGAGTAGAGCCAGGAGACCCCCAGAAAAGTCCTGCCAGAAGCTCACACCACTGCCCCACTGTCCTCTCCAAGACTCTGTCCAACTGGGAATGAATACAGTGTCTTGTTACCAAAGTTTTTGCTTTAAGACTCACCACTACTGACAAGTCAGTAAAAATCCCTCCTCATGACATATTCTAACAACACAAATTTATTTTAAAAACCCAAACATCTATATATTGCTATATAAAGTTGTTCCAGCAATTATTTTAATTAATTGATTAAGAATGGCACATTATTATTTTCCATACGTTATTAGGATGCACAGCAGTAGTTCAATGCTTATAAAGATTTACATTTGTGTTGTAATAATATTCATGAAATGGGAATTAAAAATACCACTCAAACGTGCCTTCACATAGTTGGCCAAATAAAGCAAAGTTGTTCAACAAGGGACTTCTGTGTTAGAGACCTTGAAAATAATGACTTAACAGTACGCTAACTTGTTGACAAGGATCTCATCAGAGGTCTGTCCAGCTGTGACATGTTATGGATTTACTTTGGACTCAACCAATGGGCTGAGGTATGCCTTTGAGATGAAGGAATACAACTTGAAAGATATATATGTCTAAGTAGGAATGTTCATTCATTAGCTCACTGCTTCATTCACCAAGCCCTGCGCAAACTGCGGCACCAATGAATGATTCAATACAGATGCCTTTCAAGCAACACATTGCAGGAACAAACAAGATACTTGCCATCATGTCTCTCCTAGTGAGACAAGGAGGCAATTTCTTCAGGGCTGCACTGGGAGACTTGAAATGGAAGAATACAGGCTGTACTGGGAAAAGTAATCTTTAACCAAAAGTAATTTATAGGTTAATATGCTCACAATCCTCCCTCACATCTTCAGTGTTTTGAGTTTATTTTGGGAGAGCAAGGGATAGAAGAGGTGAGTTGTTTTGAGGTGCAGGCTGAGAAAAACTGTCCAGAACAGCAGCTCCAGGGGCCGTTGAAATAATATACAAACTTTCACAGGGCAAAGTATGCTAAAGTGGGCCATACAGTTTATTTCCAGATGTTCTCACCCTCCGTATTTTCTAATAATATAGATGAAATCCATAAAGATTTTCTGTAGGAGGCTAAAACTGTGCAAAAATTAGTGAAACCTGTGCAGAATAATTTATAGGGATGTAAAAACAGCAATTAAACAAACAAACAAAATCACATAGTCCCTGTATTTAAAACTGAAATTAGGAAATTTTCACTATTAATAAAATCATTTATCAAAGCTCACAGAATGCCTTTTTTTCCACCTGGAAAGTTTCCAAGCTCAGAAGATATTCTAACTAGAAGAGAAAGTTTAGCAAATACCAAACACTGGCAGAAGAACCAGAAGAGGAAGCAGACAAAAGCCAAGCAATATAAATGGTAAAAACCCTCAGGTAAAGTATTGTGAAATGGCTGCCTACTTGAAGCTTTCAATTTTAACACTATCTTATTGTTGAAGTCATAAATTGTCTATAACAAAGATTGTCAAGCAGTCATTTTTGTAATCGGTCCAAGAAGGACATATGCAATTTAATAAGTGGGCTTGAAATATAAACAGGGACATTTTCTCAAAATGAAGCAGAGCATAAAATCTTATATGGGTTTGGTCACTAAAGAGAAGTTTGCCTGTTTCAGTAGAGATGAAGACAATGCATTAGAGAACAGTATATACAGATTTGAGCCAACATAGTTGCATTTTGGCCCATATGAATAGAACAAAAATATAATGCACTTTTGAATTTATGGGCCTTCCCAAAGATTGCTAGATTACACTAGAGGATTTATGTTTCTTAAATGAATACACATGCCATTGCTGCAGTAAGGCACTTTCTCATCACAGACCTAAATGCCTTCTTGTTGGGAAAAACAAACTACCCAAAAACAAACAAAAAACCAAAACCCCAAAAAATAAAACCAAAAGTCACCAACCAACCAACCAAAATTTTAAAAAACCCCAAAGTCTTAGTATATGTAGTTTTTCCTTGCAAAATATTCTTGATGTTAATATACCCATTTAACAATGAAGTAGAATGAAGTGCCAATGTAGAACCTTTGTTAAGAAGGACAGAAGACCATAAACATATGTGATATATTTGTATACTTTTTTTTCCTTCAGATTCATCTGCACTCCAGCTCTTTTTGGAATAGCTGAAGAAAAACTCTCTGTGTCTCCTTGGTGCATACAGCAACCATATATAAAATTCAGTATTTTTTGCAGTGGCTACTGTATTTGATATACATGCTTCAAACTTAATTCAAACTCACCAGTAGAAATTACAAAGCAAATTAGACAGAATTGTACTTAGTGAAAATTACTTGAACTGTACAAAGCAAGGAAGTTAGTGGCAGACTCAGTATCAGAAATACAGTGTTTTAATTGCTAGCAATGCATTGAAAACCGTGGTACTTTCTTCTGTCCCTTTCCATTGTATTTTTTATTGTGATAGTGTTATTTGGAGTACATGAATGTTGTCTTTTTCAACACAGTGTACCCTAGTTACTTTTTCCTGGCTGATTTTATACCCATGAGATAGCTTTTGGTCTTCTAACTTGACCTGTTGTACAAATTATAGACCAAGACACAGCAATTTCTGCATCAGCCAGACTACCTGTTCTAGACAGGGTGTCTTTTTGACAGATGTTACAGCTCAACTGAAGAACTGCAACAGAGAGGAAATTCAGCACATAGCTATGTCAGAATTTGTTCCAAACGTTAATTACTATCACTTGATATTTGTGTTCTGTTTCCAGCTCAGAATTGTCAAAATTAAATTTTCAGTAGTTCCATCTGTATCATTAATTGGATAATTATCAAGTAACAACAATAACTAAAAATCTAACAATAAGTTTTAAATACATTGCTAGACTTTATTTGTAACAGAACTGGTCAAGAACACCTTTTCCATGAATGGTCTTACAGACTGCGACTAAACCTCCTTCTAATCTAGATTAAACTGGGCTACTTTAGTGTCTCAGGATGAAGCACATTTCCCAGACCTCATACCTTTCCTGCAGTTTTCTTCTGAGTCCATTCCAGTTTGTAAAGGTCCTTGACAAAGTGTAATTGCTAGAACTGGGCAGAGTATCCCAGGAATGTTCTCACTAATGACATGCAGAGATGGAGTATCACTCTCTCCATCCATATTCTATTGGTTAGGCATGAAAGGATTGCATTTTAATCATAGCTTTATTCTTGTGGCTTACCTTTTCTAGAGGACTCAGGTTCCAAATAACTGCTATGTAAATTCTTTTTCCTTTGGCCTCATCTATACTTATTTCTTTACTACCTTAATTTTAGTCTTTTGTATGATTTTTAAGATATTTTTAGTTTAAGAGCTCTACATTAATTAAGTTTTCTGCAATTTCCCCAGCATCCTATAATTAAAAAAATATTAGTACACTGAAATAAACTACCTTAGCTTGCATCAAATCTATTGTCTGATCCCACTCATTAGGAAAAAAAAGTAATAATATTTGTTCAGCATTATTTCTAGCTTCTGATGGGACAGAAAATACTTTTCATTAGCTTTAAGGTAGAAATAGATTTTCCTGTCTTTTCTGACTAAACAGATATATGTGACCACATCTGCCCTTTGCACATCATGATCCAATATCCTTGAATCCAGTACTATCCTTGCTGAATACAGGATTTAAACCATTACTAAGATCTCAGTTTTTCTTTATATACTTAATGTTTCTTATTTCCCTCCATCCTCTACAGAGTATTTCAAAGATATTTTCAACTTCCTGTACCAATTGTCCATATTTCCCTAGAGTAAGTTTTAAATTCCCTGCTATTACTCTTGGTTTTAGTTGTGTGAATTTTTATTTCTGCCTTCATTTTCTTCTCAACCAATAGGATATTTTTAGACTAAATATCTCTGTTAAGAATTGCTGAGTAGTCTGTCTTTTCACACTGAATTTATCAAATGTGAATGATATTTCATAATTTAATGTTTAAATATTTCCTGACACATAATTTTGCTCACAGTTTTTCTTAGCCTTGGGAAACCAGTTTTCTAAAAGGCAAAACATATACATTACTAATAAAGCACTGCCAAGACAGATATTGGCAAACTAGACAGATGTTTCTGATGGGAAAAAAATAACAATCTTGCTCTTCCTTTTCACAAAATACACATCAAAACAAAGTTAACTCCAAAAATATTCTGGGTTGTTCGGGATTTTTTACTCACCAAATTAAATGAATAATGATTGGTTTGGTTTTCAAATAAACATTTAACAGTTTAATTCATTGCTTGCACTGATTTGTTCTAAGGAATGCTATAGAGACATTTAGAAGTTAGCCATAAATTCGAGATCTTTTAGCCTACTCTAACTGATATCCTCTGGGATCTGGAAAAATCCCTTAGTCTCTCTGTGCCTCAATTTCCCATCAGGAAAACTGAAATAACAGTTTTCTCATATAGATAGATACTATGTACATATGCACAAAATTATGTGATGTCCAGCAAAGTATTCTGAGAAAAACATATGTGTATCGCTGATTAAAAAACAAAACCACTTAATGGATCCATCATAAAAATAAGTGCAGAACCACCCTAAAACTGCATCTAGTGTTCATTTTCTATTTACATTTTGGAAAGTACAATTTGAAAAGGACAGTTTTGTCTGTTCCACTTCAGAAGTTCTGAACTTCTTAATTTTGAAATTAAATATTGCATACACATGCATAAAGCCGAGAGTATTAAGGACTTTTTTATTTTCTTTCCTTCTGTATGAAAATCTCAGATTAGTTAGAAATTGAATAATACCTTCTATGGTTTTTTAAAGGTTGTTTTAGTAGTAGAGTAATTCATTTGGCATCTGTGAATTTTTTTATTTTTCAGTGAATGGCACAAAAAGCAAGGTTAGTGTTTGTTGCATCAATCTTTAATTTAACTGAAGCATGTGTTAAAGAGTCCGTATAGATAGACGTGGCAACCTTGCTAAATAGGCTGAAGAACATAACTTTGTTCTTCCAAAATCAATAGTGAACTGAGATTAGAATCACTCAGAATGATGGCCCAGTAATAATTTATGTGCTTGAAAAAAAAAAGATTAATCTCTTGGGGCCATGCTGATACTGTCTCTTGTAGATTTACCAGTGGAACTGGAGAGAAAATACAGATATGATCTTTACAGAATCACGGAAAAACAGTGGATGCAAAAGTGAAATACTGGCTGCTACAAGCCTTCAAATTCTCAATTTTGTAGCTGATCTGAAAAGCAAATTGGTCTTTACACATTTCATTAAAATGCACATAGGACAATGACTAATTGTTTTGCTCAGGCCACCAAAGACGTTTCCTTCACTGCTGCTTCAAAAGTGACTTGCTCAGATTTAGATCTTACATCATGATCTTTAAATACTTTTTCCTTTAAAGTGATTACTTATGGATACATCTGACACACAAACATTTCAGTGTTGAAAAGAAAGGTTTTGTCTTATTTCCTACCAATTAACACATATTTCAATTCAGATCAGAATACATATAATATACCCCTTAAGAACACAGAGTTCAAACCAAACGTCTTAGACCTTCTCATCTGATCCAGATTTTGAATGCTGAAGTGCTATTTTTGCCATTCCAGTTTGAGGTTATGGGCAAAAAAGTACTGAGAACTTCAGTGTTCACAGGTGGTTTAAGTGTATGTATGTGTGTGTACACCTAATTTTCACAGGGTTAAATAAAAATCACCTTATAGAATCAGGAACTTGATTATAAATATCTACACGTACAAATTTCTCTGCTTGGCTAAAAATACCTTATTAATTTTAGTTCACTAGAACACAATCCAGATGTAACTTGACCCATTTTGAGTAGCTATACTTAAAACTGGTGTTATGCTTTCAGTACTGAAGACTGATAACTTGATAGGTCCCCAGGGTTTGTTGGTTACAGTTTAAGTACAGAGTTGATATTACATGCTATTTTTCTGAAAATCCCAGCAGCGATATTACAACCGAGATACTGGTATTTGAAGATATAGTCAAAGATGGTTAGAGTGTGGATATTTTCAAACATATATTATAATTCACTAACCTGCAATTTTCTTCATTTTTAGGTCCTTTTAATCTCATTAAAAAGGAGCTGTAAAACCTAATGAGAACAGCAGTTCAGAAATATCCTTTAGGCCAAGACAAAACCAGCCTGGATTCTCTCATCCTTACTCATGGTGAAGAGTAGGCTACTCTGTAAATAGTTTTCATAATTTCAATACGAATAAAGGTCACCCAATTTGGTGCTTAGGGATTACATAATAATTTTTCATCTGTATTTCTCAAGATTTTTAGAAAACATGCGTAACTCACTCCTTCGTGTTTCACAGTTGAGAAGCTGGTGTAGAGCTAGATCAAATGAGTTATCCTATATTGTTCAACAAGGGAAAGGAGGCCAAGAACAGAACCTCATTTATTTTTTTGAACAGATTTCAATAGAATCAGGGTAGCATTTTGTTAGACTTTCCTTCTGCTTCTGCAACATTTCCAAAAAGCTACATTTTGAAGAAAAGACACTGCTGTATCTGTTTTTATTAGTCATTTCTAAGCCCATTGGTGGATGAAAGCAACAATGTTGTCTGATTCCAACAAACTCTTATTCCAAGTGCAGAAGAAAAAAATTACCATAGGTAGCAAATCTATGAATCTGAATGATTTAAGGCTTTCATGCAGATTAATGGAGTGTTTTATTCTATTTCCCAGAATTTATGTGTTTGTTTTCTCATAATAAAGGAAGTTTCTAGCTTCTGGTTGTGAAGATAGCCTTGACAATGTAAACCAACATACTTTCATCTTGTTGAGTCCTCATCCTCACCAGCTAAAACAATAGCATCAAGCAAAGTTAACTTCCCCCATTCATCTTGCCAGGGTGTCAGCCTTCAAGCAAAACATGCACACTTAAGTACCAACACTGTTAACCAATTCACTGCTTATTATGAGATTAAAAATAACTAGTCAGCACAATTCTGCAGTGGGTGAATGTTTGTGATGTTCTTGACATGCTATCACTCGAAAATGTTGAATACACTATTGATATGTAAATAGAGAACAAACTACTAAATTTAAAATATATTTTTCTAAAATAAGTATCTGTGTAATGCTGCACACTTAAGTTTTGGAATGCTTTCTAAACACCTTCTTTTTCCGCATATCTAAACCTCTCCCCAAGACTGGGTCTTAGGATTTCTTTCCTACTCCCTACCTCTAATTTTGGTGCTCTACAAATAATTGCTACCTGACAGCCAGATTCCTCTGCCATGACAGGGACTTCACATATATCTTCAAGTTCTTTGAGAGAATGTTAAGAAAGAACCATTCTCAATTGGCCCAAAAGGACATAGATACGCATTTATTCTGAACTGATTGAAACAACCAAGCAGAAATTACAAAAAACCTATACTAACACCATCCTTACAGTATTGCAAGGATGAGAGGAGACAATGGAACCACACAAAACCTGCCTTCTCTTCTTAAAGATCCCAGAAAAAAATAAATAATATCCAGTTATTATACATCACATTTTCTGTCTAGAAAGAAAAATACATTACTGATTGCATCTGCAATGCTTACTGTGTCCATTTTACAGAAGAAGAAACGGGCATTAGGCTAAAAAAGGTAATTCAGCAGGAAAATAGGGGCAGAGATGGGAAAGAATGCAAAGTCCCACAACAGCTCTGTTAAATCACTCTGCCCCTGCTCAGGTGGCATCTTAAGCACACATTGTGAACTCTGTTAACAGCTGCTTGGAAAAACTTCTCTGCCCTCTGGCCCCCTTACCTTGAATGACTGAACTAAAGCATGAACACCATCAAACACAGAGGCTGCATCCTACCTTTGCTGCAAGAACATAAGCAATGCTGCCAGCCTGACAGAGGATAAGACTGGCAGAGGAAAACCAGTCCCTGCGACAAAAAAACTTCATAAAGTCCCAGAACAATGCAATTATACCATCACAGGAAACAAACCCCCATTACTGGTGCCTCTTGCTGTATTGTTCAGTGTACTTTCCTTTGGATCAGGAGCAAATTAATGTAGTTAGTACACAGAGCAAGTACCTGGTTCCTGGAAGTCTATGTTTCCCACTTCCCTTTTCTTCTTACCTGCATTCTCTTGCTGGACATAACTTTACTGACAGCTTTTCTCAAGACTTTTTCTGCCTACATCTTCCTGTCTCAAACTCTGTCTTGAAACCTCCTTCAGATTAGTATATTTTGCATGGAAATGAAGATAAACATCTAATAACTTTTTAGAAACTTTTTTGTATGAGGATGGGGGATGTATTCTTTGCATAATGAAAGTGAAAACACTTGGAGTGAATTTTTTTCAGAGTAAAAATGTGTTTTCTGACACAGTCCTGAGAGAACACCTATGTTGTTGTGTTTATTGAGTAATACTTGGCATACATTCATTGAACAGCCATCAGGATAGCACTTAATTAAAGTCCATGTGGCTTTAAATGATGGGAAGCTTGAAAAAAAATCCCTAAAATTAAAAAACTGTATTTAGTTTCCCTGGCAAGTGTTGAGCTATTGAACAGAGATTCTCTTTAATTATTTTTGTTTAAAGGGCTCTTTTCACTTTCAAAACAGTTAAAAAAGATTCTGCTAAGTGTTACATGAGTTGCACAATTATTTTTTTAATGCATTTACATTTCCATAACTAGGGGATCATGCAGAAGCTGCAGTTGGAATGAGGAGCATAAGCGAAGGCAGGAGAAGATACCAGAGTGGCAGTGATCCCAAGCCGCTCACACACTGATGTTCAGGACGGCACATGTGGGTGCCACATGAGCAGGTGAAGCTGTGATTCTACATGTGTGGAATGGCAGATAATAATTAAGCAATCAGATGTGCTAAGTGCATCACGCTGGAACGTCGCTCTGTTTCAGATGGGTTGAGAGGTTTAAAACTGAAGGCGGTAACTGAGGAAGTGGCCAAGTTACAGCTGTAATCCTAAAGTGTTCCTTGTGGTCCCTGGAGCACCACGGTGCCAGTCTTGTCCGGACACTCTCCGAGAGCCTGCCCAAATGCTTTTCAGCCTAAGGAGAGCATTCGATATCTTTCAGCTGCTAAGACTCAAGGATTTGGGCTCTGAATATATTCCAAGGCTCCTCTCCTACATGGATGTACATTTTGCAGCCCTCCCTAGCCACCACCCTGTGCGGGACTCCCGGCTTCCGCCTGCTCCCGGGGATGGTGCCTCGTCCCTTGCAGCGCGGGGGTCCTGGCGGGCCGGGGCTAGGGCAGGGACTGGGACCGGGACCGGGACCGGGACCGGGCTCTGCCGCCTCCCGCCGGCCTGGAGCAGCGCCCTTGGCAGCGGCGGCGCGGGGAGCCCGGGCACGGCCCCTCTTCAGTCGTCTAAAGTGTAGCTTTCAACGGTGATGCAAAGCATCATCATGAAGTACGAAAAGTTAAAATCTGCCCTCGTAGGGCTTTATGAGCCATTGATTGCACATCAGTACACACTTCTGTGTCCTTGTTTGTCCTTCCCTCCCCCTTTCTGCCCACAGTCTTTGCCTGGATGTTGTTTATTTTAAATAATGTAACAGTTGAAGAGGTATTATTGTTATGGTTATCATTATTGTTATTGTTATTTCTCTTGAGGTAGCGTCTATATGATCTGGAGAATGTGGATTTAGTCTTCGCACTGTAAGTGAACTATTAACCTGAACTGCATGGAAATGTTACACCAAATAGCCATACATTTGTTCAGCTGGTTCTGGCCCTTTTTAAAGCCAAACCGAGGTAGTTTCTCAAGAACAGAGAGAGCAGGGGGTCACAGAGGGCACCTGCCCCTCCGCTCCCAGGCCCTGACCTGAGGAGCACCATGGGGCCCTCTTGTTTCTCCTGCCTGACACACGGGCGGAGCTGCTGGAGGGACCCGTGTGGCTGCATGGTCACATCAGTGTGTGGCTCTGCGCTTCCATACAGTCATTCCACGCGCGAAAGTTTGAAGGGAAAATAAACAAACCTACTCTCCTGTAGACTGAAAGTCACAGCTTGCACCATGGATCTCATCCTCTGGGAACGCTCCTCCTTTCACTGCTGCCACTGGCAGTTTGTGGCTTGCAAAAGTTGCTTCTCTTAAACGTCTGCTTCCCTTTCCATCAGGTCTGAGACATCTGTATTTTAAACTATAAGCTCTAGGGTTTAACTATAAACTATAAGGGTGAGGATGATGTCTGTCTACACCCTTGCAGAGTGTTCAGCACAGCAACCCTGATGTCTTACATCACTTCTGAGACCTGCAGTCACACACCACTAGCAGTAAATGCACACTGGTGAGTATGTTTACTCCGCTGGCTCCAGCTGAATACAAAGTAACTCAGAGCCTTCCGCTCCTGATAGAAATCTCGCATAGCATGAGCACAAGCTGTTTCACAGACCACCTGCCCTCTCTTAACCATGTGTAGAACTGACTACTAGGAAACCCAATGTGTTTTATATGTTATTAATAAAGTTAATATTTCTATGAAATACTACTCCGGTCTGGGATTCTCACACAGTCCTGACCACAGTAATCAAGAAAAATACTTTCTGTCACATTATTAAATGTTCAGTTGCAACAGTATAGAAGGCTCGGGTAGAAAAATGCCATGTTGACATCTTCCAGTATGGGAAATGTTTTCCATAGATTTTTTTTTCAATTCAACTTACTGCAAAACAGTTGCTTTCTGTAATATCACAGATTTATGCAGAGTTTACAATGCAATCATTGCTCCTTGCTATTGAAAAAGATTTATTTAACCAGTTTGGCCTTCATTCCAAAAGGCTGAATGCCAAATCATTACAGTGTATCTGGTGTTTTGCTGTCAGAAAATATGATCTAGCATTAAGATACTATTCAGAGACTCTAAAAGCCAGAGAAAATAATTGTGGTAAATCAAAACCTCATAAATACTTTATAAAGTTGTTTTTAATCTCTGTCCTCATGTGTGACAAAAAAGTACCAGTTTACATGCAGCCAGAATACATGGATTTTGAGTCTTCATTTCCTATACTGTCTAAGTTTTAAAACAACATTAAAATCTATTCCGTATAGATGCAAAAGTCAGGCAGTAGTTGACATATTATATTTTCTGGTACTACTACAGTTTAATAAGCCAAAAGACAGCAAACCACTTTTCTAGACTTAACTCCAAAAGGCGTATTTTCTTTTTTTTTTTTTTAAGACACTGAGAGGCTAAGAAACATATATATGACTCTGAATCTGAAGTCTCAACTGTGCAAGCAGATACAGAGAGGCAGTGCTCTATGTTGTTAAAGAAAAGCACATGCCAAAGACCTGGGAGCAGCTGGCCCCAGATTTTGGCCTCAGCACACCATGTAAAATTGAACATATGCGTGGACTAGGTTTGACTCCCTTCAGATGCTTCTGAAACAATAATATCTCACTGGGTAAGAAAGCTGTTCTGGCTTCCAAACTACCTATGCCAATAACTTTTTATTTCTCCACTAGAAAAATGCAGAACAATTTTCCTGTGCAGCACATCAGTGTGACAGATAACAGTGACTGCCAGAAACTTGGAGATGGCAGCATATCTGGGACGGATATTAAACTGAGTCTGTCTAGAGGCATGGGAAACTTGGGGGAGCAACAGGCAGAATAATAAACTAAAACAAAGATCATGTCCAGATCTTACTTTGTAAAAATTCCACTGACGTGTTTTTGCAGCACCAGAAATTTATCAATAATTTACCTTTTAAAGTTGCAAAATTACATAACCTGTGGGCCAGAGGATCTGCTACCTTACATCATATTGCAAATTCAGAAGCAGTTAACCAATGCAATATGGAGGGGTGCTTTTTGCAAAGAGGAAACCACAGAGGCCAGGAGGGAACACTGGTTTGGGAAAAGGGGATTAGCTTGGAGGTAGCACTCAGCCTGGTTTGACTCACTTGCCTCTGAGCAGTTTAAACTGTGACCATATTCGAAAGGAGGACAGAACTTATTAAATCACTGTTATGAATTTCTGGTGGAAGACACTGAAGGTAGTGAAATCCTGCCAAGCTCTGATACTCATGGTAAGCTGTAGAAGCAATAGGGTTTTTTGCGAGTGGGAAAGGAGACTGATCTATGTGTTCTGAGGTGACCGATAATTTTATAGGCCTAGCTCAAGGAAAACAGATTTACATGAGAGAGGCATTGAGCACTTTCTGAACATAGGGGGATTTTAGCAATGTTTCATATTGAACACTCAGACCATGACAGTATTCAGAGTCTTCAACCAATTTGGAATTTTCTGGCCATCATATGGACCTGTTTCTAGTAAGAACAGAGAGGGAACATCACCAAGAAGAGAGCACCAAATAGAGCACCATGTAAAGTCTGTTTTCTTATACCCTCACTTCAGAGCATGTAATCCATCCTAATTCTTATCACATCAATGTGCTTTTTGAATAAGTCAGATCCTCTGCTGACTCTTTAATGACAGTTTTGGTTTCTAAGACCTCCCAGAGGTCATAAGCCTTAACAAACCTGCAACCAAAATTCAAAGTTCTAAAAGAGTTTTGTTTTGAGTGGGGTATTCCAGTTTAGCAGACTGCAAGTGTGGTTATAAATAGATTGCTTCAAATTTACTAGTATTGTGGAATAAGAACTCCTAATTTGGACACTGTCTTTAAATGCCCTCATAGTTGGATAATAAACCTGAAGTATAAAAGGAAACTCAAAAGTGAAAATGGGAAAAGATGCAATATAGAAGAAACAAAGTTGATTTCAGTTGATTCAGCTTCTAAGAAATGTAAATAAATCTTGGTACCAATACAATTATTTTTATTGAAACATCCAAGTCAGCATATTACTTGCAAGAACTTAGATACTTACAGTTAAAGCACATTGAGGTTTCATAGAAAAACAGTCAAAATACACAACTTCTAATATTGCTGCCTTGACAATGTTAGTTCATTTCCCTTACATCTATATATATATAACAATTCCTGACTTGCACTTGAACTAGGTGTTTCCATACTGTGTTTCCTTAAGGTCTTTGTTTCATTGGAGATATTCTTAGTAAGTATCTACTGAATATTCCTTTTTATTTATTCAATTCAAGGTGTGAAATGATGTCACATTTTGGTACAAAGCTCTGTCTTACTCTGAAGAAAGAAATTACATTGATTCTCCCAGATTTCACAATGACATGAATTTGTAGTGTTTCAATCAGCTACAAATTGCAATAATACCCCTATACATTCAGGATAAATTGCCATCCACATTTATACTCTGAACTGACAGAAATACAGACATAGCTAGAGATGACAGACCAATTTCACACAAGAGGAATGATTTTTTTTAGAAAAATCCATCACAGCAAGTGTTCTATAGCTTTTAAAATCATGGCTCTCTATTCAGCTTAGCTGCAATTGTGAGTGTTGAGTAGTTCTGCAGTCGAGTTCTTCATAGCCTTTGCCATCAGACATCCAGAAAGCAACAGCACACATTTTCGAATGCCTTTGAGAAGAGGGTTTTAATAGTCACCCAGCACCTTCCTCACCAGGAAGAGAAGCCAGATCATCAGGACACCATGGGGTTCCTGGACATGCAAGACAATCTTTCAGCCTTCTGCAATTCCAGACTCATTCAGCACTCCCAGCCTCTGTAACAAGCAGGAATGACTCTCATCACTGCAAAACCCTGATTTACCCTTTAATGAGCTCACCTTCTATGCTGAAATTTTCTACTGCTAAAATATAAGATAACCATGTAAGCAAGGCCTTTTATAATTAGATATGCCAAAAGAATTAATTATCTTTTGTGTTCCAGAAGGAATTTTCCATAAGAAAGTTAAGAAAGGTTGAACACGCCCCACAAATCTGTAAAAAGTCTCTGAAGGTCTCTGAAAGGTCTGCTTGTCTTGATTTCAAAATTTAAAAGTGTAATTTTTAATATTGTATTTAATTCAAAATAAGAAACAAGATGACAAGAAAAATCAAAGCAAAATCATGCAGCACCATTAAAGCCCCTTTTCCTCCCTTAACCCAAGGCTTTCTCTCCCTCAATGTTTCCTTCCTTCACCTTGCTGCTTTGTCATGGTGTTCCATTCCTTCACCTGAGTTGTCTCCCTGAAGTACCTCTGGCATCCTACAAAGTCACAGTGAAAGAGAGGCCATATCTCAAGCCTGAGCACAGTGGCTGTGACAACTCTTCTTCCCAGCGAGCAGAAATACAGTATTTTCCCTAAACACACCCCACTGCCTTGTCTGCACTGAAAGCAGACCTTGGGTCACGTCCGGGTCTGTATTTACACTGATATATTTTCAGAGAGCATGGAGTGAAAATAGAGAGTTCAGTTATTCAAGTTTAGTGTTGTTAGTAGTGTTTACTCTAGGAATATTACTATCATCCCTGTCACAACAGTTGTTAAAATTGAAACATTAGCAAAATTAATGAGCTTTTCTATTTTACCTTCCAGGAGTCTGAGTTTTGACCAACATGAATTCTTGGAACCTAAAGATTATAACATCCAACAAGTCAAATTCCAAGCAGCAAAGTTTTCATAACACCTGCAAAAAGAAGAAACATATTTTCATAAGCTCTATCTCTTTCAGAAATTATGAGAAAAATTTATTAATTATTCTCTATTTCCTCCTCTTACACTGTCTTTAGTCAATGAGAAACCTTGGGATGCATAGGGACTTTAACATTATTAGAGTCTACAATTATTCCCTACTTGGTTGTGATTTCTTGCTGATATCTTCAGAACATGTAATTTCCTTGTGACTTTCACTTAAAATGCTGTTTGACCTGAGAACTATTTTAGTTTATGAAGAATCAACATCGAGTTCAATGAACACACTATGGACTGAGTATTTGCAACTGTATGTGAAGTTTTACTCTGCTTTACACTCTCTAACATAGCATACTGACAACTGGGCTCCAAGAGTAAAAGGCAAATGTGCCTTTCGTATCCTCTGTGAAAAAATATCCAGTATTTATAGCTATAAATATGTTAACCAATTGTCACTTTCAAAGATTTTTTTGGTCTAATGCTGTGAAAGCCTCTAGGTTTTGAAAAATTTCATTCCATGTTTAAACTCTAGGTGCTAGACATTAGAAAACAGTTATAATCTTCTTAATCTGCATACAAAAATAACAACAATATTATTCATATTTTAGCTGTGAGGAAGCCTAAATTTATAGCCTATCAGGAATTATTACAATTTATGTATACTTTATCTTCTTTTCATCCAATTTTTGGGTTTGAGACTCTCTTTCGTGCTAAATGTCCCTTTTTGGTGAATAATTTTATTTTTTATGAAGCACATTAAGGGAAACTTGACAAAAAACTTCTCCAAAATGAGGTTTGCCATGATGCATTGCAACAGTAACTCAGCACTTAGGGAGGCAATAAGGAGAATATACACACTACTGAGACAACACATGGTAAATAGTGCTTCACTTGCCACAGTGCCCCTGGCCCGAGGTTTTCAGGCAGCACCATGTATTGCCTGCACTCCTTCCCACTCCAGCAAAAAACTCCACCAGAATTGGTGTAACCAGCTATCCTAGCCCAGAGACGGAACTGAACACACGGGACATGACGACATCTGTCAATGAAATAATGCAAAACAGATTACATTTTAACATTTTATTTGTTCTATGCAGCAGAAGGAAATAATAAGATAAAGACCAAATTACAAATTCCCAGCTGAGGGAATTCCCAGTTTCTGTTGCAGTCATGCTTTTTGAGTTTTGAATACTTTACAAAAGCTTACAGGAAATGCTGATGAAGATAAAAATTGCTTTTACTTGTTAGTTATCAGTGAATATTTCACAGAGGGGGTGGATAGATGTTGAATAACGAGAGAAAGAAAAAAAGGGAAAAAGATATTTTCAATACAATAATATTTTTCTGATTTCAGCTGGCAATATTTGAACCGCTTCTGTATTCTTATGCAAGATGTTATAGGATTATTATTATGATGCTTGGAAATACTTAATTTTGGTCAGGTTCTTAATTTTTAACCTCAGAAAAAACCAGCAACATCTTTCCAACATAATGCTCTTGATACAGAAGAAAAATGAGTACTAACACAGTAGGTGGTCTTCCCACTGAGTTGCTATCAATGCCTGCACCATCTGGGTTTTCCTTGGAGGCCTCCTATCCAAGAACTGACAAGACCCAACCTTACTTAATTTATGAGACAAGATCATAGCCAGTGATGATGTGAGTGCAAGCATGTATAGTAACATTTGTGAGGTTTATAAATATTGTGTGAAACAACTGGTGTATAAATAGGATTTTAGGGTCATTATAACACCTTTATGGAATTCTGTGTCACTGAACTTTAGTGGTCTATTCAGTTTACATATGATATGCCTGGAAAAAGTATCTAGTAAAGAAAACAAGATTTCTTTTTTTGTTGGAAATAATACAAAATTTTATTTATTACATGTGGATAATGTTCTAAAATTCTAGTATGTGCTCAATTTTTCTTCTCCTCCAAAACATTCTAAAGCAGTAGCCAAGTGCTAGTGTAGTTACCTACCAAAAATTGAGATAAACAATATAACAGAGTTCATGCAGCATTAAACAATATTTTTGTGTCAAAAAACCTTACTTTTTAACTGAAATTTAATTTTACCCTCTTTAGAATTTAACAGAGAAAAAATCAGGTTTGAATGACTCTAAACAAGAAAATTATATTTTTTAAACCCTGAAACAATACATATGGAAGAACATACATTACAAACAGAAGTATATATTTATAAAGAACTATAAATGATAACTGAGAGCAGGAAGCCTTTCAAATCTCTGAACACTACAGCTGAGTCATCAATATCCCATATAACTCAGAAAGAAGCTGATATATTTCATGATTAATAATTTCTTAACCAATAGCTCAAACTAGAAAGGTTATGGAAAACCAAGTTCAGAAGTTCATATGTAAGTTCAATACAAGCTGAGCTGAATTACAAGTCACTGCAGTTCTGACCTCCTACTCACAAATTTTTCAGAGTACCAAAAAGGCTTGGTTTCTACCCTTTTATAGTTAGTAATTTGGCTACTTTCTCAATAACTAATTTGTGTACTTTCTCATTTTTCTACTAAGCTAAATATTACTCACCACTTTCTTTTTTTCTTCTTTGTTAGTTTCTCATTTCAATTATTATTATTTCTTTCTCCCTCTTTTTTTTAATAAAAGATCCACTAAGCAGACTTTCACTGTTCCCTAGAATATGCAATAAAGAGAAAAGAGATGAAACTTTGCAGTCAATATCCAGCAACAATGGGCAAGTTTTCACTTAATTTCCTCTTAAAATCAGAAATATGTCTGGCCTGTCTAGACAAAGGCACAGGGTTAAGACTTTAGGCACCCAGCTTAGGAGATCTCATAAAGAGGGGAGAGAGAGAGGACTGGTTCTGTACTACCTACAACATCATGGTGAGACAACTTCCCTACGACTGAACCAGGCTTCAAGCTGTGAGAAACAGCTGAAACATCTACTAATTCAGTGATGCTAGAGATGATGTGGAAGGCAACACAGAACTGGGAATCTCCATGAGAAGCAGTGCTGTCTGCTCCTGGCATGCTATTCTCAAACATGCCTTCTTGAGGGCAGCGCCCAGATTGCATGGGTTTATGAAAGGCAGGTTCTGACTTTATTAACCTGGTCTCCTTCTGTGACAACATGAGCCACTTAGTGGATGAGGGGAAGGCTATGAATGTGTCTACCTGAACTTTAGTAAAGCTGTCATCACCATCTCCCACAGCATTTGCCTGGAGAAACAGGCTGCTCATGTTTTAGATGGGTACACTCTTGGCTCAGTACAAAACTGGTTGGATGGTTGGTGCCAGAGGGTGGTGGCAAATTGAGTTACATCCAGCTGGCAGCCAGTCACTAGTGATGTTCCCCAGGGTTCAGTGTTGGGGACGGCCCTATTTAATATCTTTATCGGCAATCCGGATGACAGGATTGAGTGCCCACTCAGTCAGTCTGAAGATGACACCCAGTTGGGTGGAAGTTTTGATCTGTTTGAGGGCTATGCAGAGGGATCTGAACAGGCTAGATCAATGGGCTGAAGTCAACTGTATGAGGTTCAACAAGGCCAAGTTCCAGGTCCTTCACTTGGATCACAACAACCAAAGGCAGCGCTACAGGCTGGGGACAGAGTGGCTGCAAAGCTGCCAAGTGAAAAAGGACCTGGTGCTGGTCAAGCTGCACTACTT
Organism: Atrichornis clamosus; assembly: GCA_013400975.1. Classification (NCBI taxonomy): domain Eukaryota; kingdom Metazoa; phylum Chordata; class Aves; order Passeriformes; family Menuridae; genus Atrichornis; species Atrichornis clamosus. The sequence goes on from WBMZ01011765.1 coordinate 39,252, forward strand.
AAAAGTCATTGGGATAGGAAGAAAAGCTCTACTTCTCTTAGATATTTTATTTACCTAAAAATTAATAATCAAATATAAATTATTTAGCCATTTTTAAGTCAATGAGACTTGTAAGCCCACAGCCAAAGACCATACAAATTTAATCATACATTTTCAGGAAGAGATCTGAGCAGGAAGGCTGTTCTGTCATTCAGAGAGGAAAGCAGTGCCTAAACATGTTGTTCACCTTTACATGTGCAGGTACACAACAGGGTAGAAGGAAAGAACATTTTTAAAAATGCAGGGTTGTTTTAATAAGAAAGTCAAATGCAGTTCCCATTAATGAAAATACATCTGTGCATTATGGTTATCATATCTAAGTTGCAGAGAGAGTTGCATTATGTAAATACATATTCCTTCCTTTTGCTTCAGTCCCGGACTGATTCAGACATATGGTTTGCAGAATGCTTGCAACTGTCTCATTTTTGGCACTTCAAATACAGGAAGCAATATGTTATTTGTATATTCTGTTAGGGACTAATACAATACAAAGCCCACTGAAACAGCTCAACTTTGGATCATACCCTTTAATTCTCTCCTGACTAGTCTACACTGTTTCCTGAAAAGGCATCACAGAATTTTTTGCAAAGGTAGTTTGACAGCTGCTCTACTGGTTATTACTAGTCTTTTCCTGAATTGTTCTGCACTTACCCTGCAATTTTTTTCCATCGACTCCGTGTTAGGCTCCAGACCTGATCTCAGTGTAGACAACAGTAATCTTTCCATTACTTCATTACAAACGGTTTAGATTGGAAACCAAGTCTGGTCTCCAGGGTGAGAAGTGAATTGCGTGACTTCCAACTAGAGAGACGCCACTCTCCATCAGGACACTTGGCTATCCCACCACACCCTAGTTTCTGAGTACTTGTAGGAAAGCTATGGATGTGCTGTGTCAGCATGTTAGGCAGCAGTGCTTGTAAAGACATAAAATATGTTTCTGTGATTCAGTGTCAACAATGCTTATATGTCATTTCCAGTTACATTTTGTTCTAATATGGCTTACATTAGTGTCATTTAATCCCAGTTTTATTTTGGTCTCCTTGAGTTTCAGTCCCAGTGATGTTGCCTTTCTAAAAGTCTGATTTATCACAGAGAATACAATGATACTGAATATTACACCTTAGTCTTTTTAGGAAGTGCACATGACGATTAATTTACCCTTTATGAAAGGACATTTTTCAGTTCTGTCTTCCAAATCTACAGTAAGGTCTTTTCTTCTAGGAAGAAAACAGGTTAATAAATAATACAAAGTCTGAGGTTTATTGGCCTTTTTTGTCATTCACCTCCAGTGGGAATTATGGCAAGGAACAGTTGCCCTTGTTAACCTGCAAACATTTTTCACTCAGTTAGGTCATTGCCTCTGGCTCAAGGGTCCAATTTTCCTTTCATTCATTAAGCACATTGGGAAGCGGAGTTCCTAACCCTTTCCAGTCTAAATGTGGAACAATCACATCCCCTCACAATCAAGTGCCAATGTGCTGGGACCTTTACGTTTCACTGTGATCTCTCAGTGACGCAAGTTTTTAACAATTGAAGGATATTAAGTCAAAAAGTTGTTTTCTAATTGGAGGAGCTCAGGGGATTTCAAATAATGAACTCTTATAAACTGGAAGCTGGTACATGTGCCTTTCCAATTATTTTTGTTTCAAATCAGGCGAGAGGGCACTCTTAATCTCAGAAAGCGGGCTTCAGAAGTTCTACCTAGGAATTAAGGCCATGAAGCATAACAGTTGAGCAGGCATAAACCATTATTGCTTTGGGGAGATGAAATTACAGTCTTATATGTCATTTTACTGGATGGTGTAATAGCTAAGGGACAATGTAATTCCAGATTTTAAAGTGTATATGATATAGCTAATTCACTCCTATAAAGACAGGCTGAGAGGGCTGAGGTTTTTCAGCCTGAAGAAGAGATGCCTCTGGAGAGACTCAGAGCAGCATTCCAATACCTGAAGGAGGCCAACAAGAGAGCTGGAGAGGGACTTTGTAAAAGGGACTCTACTAATAGAACAAGGGATAATGTTTTCAAACTGAAAAGGAGTACATTTAGATATTAAGAAAGATTTCTTTACTCTGGGGATGGCGAGACACTGGCACACGTTGCCCAGAGAAGTTGAAGATGCTGCAACCCTGGAAGTGTTCAAGGCCTGGTTGGATGAAACTTTGAGCAACCTGGACTAGTGGAAAATGTCCCTGCCCCTGGCAGGGGGTTTTAACATCTCTTCCAACCCAAAGCATTCTATGATGATTTTATGATTCCCTTTGGAGCATTCATAAAGAAAGAAGGGAGAATGAGTATTTCCTATTGATAAAAGACTTTGCTACAGAGAGTCTTTGGATGGATGAATGGTGGATGCAGTCTAATAATTGAGAGCCAAACACTTGAGGTCTTTGTATACAGATGTCTTTAAGCACATCATTGGCTTTGCCAAAATGTAATAAAAATTTTCTCTCTGCAATCAGTTAGCAGCAGTGTTCAAACCGGGCCAGTTCTAAAAGATAACCAGAAACATCACTAATTCTTTACAGCAGTATAATTGGAGATTTTGTGTAGTAGGATACTTTAAAATGGGAATGAAATAACTAAACGGGGAACCTCTGTAAAACTGCTTGGAAGAAACTTTGAGACGTGGTAAAGAAGATAAATGAGTGAGAGAAATGCAGAGTATTTTGAATTTCACATCTTTGTCTGATTTCTACTACTCCTGAGTGGTCGGGAAAACTACAGGAAGGATTTCTCAGGAGCTCTATATAATGGTTTCATAGCATATTGGGGAGGGTTAAGCTGGAAAAAAAGTTAGGGCATGAGATAAGCACAATGTGAACCATAATCTTAGCAATGGAGGATGAAGGAAAAGGGATGCAGGCTGAAGACTGAGCAGAGGGAAATAATACCCAAGAGTCTGGATGTGTGGGATGTATGTAAGTAACAACTCAGCTGCAGATGAAGGAAGAGAAAGACTGAGATTAACATTGGTATTAAACAGGAAAAAAAAGAAAAGAGCTAATGGTCAGAGGCTGGTAAAAGAAAGGCTGCTGTGGATTTTCATCTTGAAAATACAGAGCTTATTGTGGTCTGTATAAAGATTCCCAGAAAAGTTAGCAGACATGTCAAAGGAAGTAGAATATTGTTCTGTGGGGAAAGATGGAAAGGGAAATTTGGGAATTATGTCTTGGCCAATTGTTGAAGAAATTGGAACTAAGTCAAATTTTCAGGGAGGTTCCCAATGAGAGGGAAAAGAAAAACTGATGCTTTTCAAAAACACATACATCCAGCTTCCTTGTTACTTGTACAACTGATGTGTCAAATGTTAACGTTTTGTTATTTCTAAAAGGGAGGGAAGAAATATGTTTTGTTTGAACCACGTGACTGCCTACATGCAGACAGCAGAAGTGAACACTTCAGATGGAAGAGTGTAGGGTAACTAGACACACACATTTCAGGGTCTTTCCTGAGCAAGTTACCCATGCAGGCAGGCTGTTTAGCACTTCTTACACTCTCAAAGGCTCAGAGCTGAGTTAAGCAGAAAACTGGTCAGCAAGAAAGTCACAAAAATTCAGTAGCAATTTCTATTTCAATTTGAATTTTTCAAAATTAAATTCCTAAAATTTATATGCATAAATAACTTTAAGTATAGATGCAGAGAGAGAAATCAAGATAAATCTATATCTGTATACTTAGAGAGATAAAATTCCCATCGGTCAATATTGTGTCAGATACCAGGTAGAGCAGGCCCAGGTCTCCTGTTCTATTGTGTTTGCATCCAGTCCAGCAGAAGTTCCCCCACATTAATCAGGAGCCAAAAGGAGTAGCTGGAAGATCCTCACTATCCCTCTTCCTTTTCCATAGGGTCCAGGGCAGCCAGGTTTCCCTGGAGCTGGAGCTTACCAAGGCTTTCAGACCACTACTGACTCCAGGAAAACTTCATTTTCTTCTTCTCTTTTTTTTTTTTTAACCAAACATGAAAGTCTTCCATACTGGAATGAAAACAAAGCTTCTCAAATTTGTATGTGCATAGCAGATTTATGCTAGAGGAATTCAACTGTCTCTCAGATGGTGGTTGTTACAAATGCCTGGGACATCAGAGATTCAAATTCTGGAATGAATAGTTCTTTATCCATACACCAACAAGAGAAAGCCGAGTGCGGCCTACCTCTTTTTTTCCAACCTGGACCACAAATGTTTTTCACTTATGTGTTGCCTCCCAAAACAAACCAAATAAACCTGATATATTACTAGAAGTTTCCATTTTGAGGGAACACCATATTCTTTGGAAACTCCAGTGCAGTGAAGCTTTTCTGACTACAGTACCCAAAATTTTTGAGAGTTTGAAGGATAACATGAGGCCAATGCAATTTTCAAAAGGGTTTCCTCTGAATATGGACATAAGTAAAGTGGTCTGAAGACAGCTTGATTTCAAAGGGAATGTCTAAATTTCATTTTGTGTTAAAGAAACTAAATTTAGAAATATCAAAATACTCTGTGGAGTGGGATTGCTGCTTTCTGCCCAGTTCTGGTGATACATACAGGTCTCAGAGATCTTGGCTAGAGGATAAACTGAATAATAGAGAAAGAATAATATTACTGTCAGCCTCACCCCAAAACCTGTAATGCTGTTGCTACAGGTTACACACTTTCAATGTCAGCAATTACTATAATTTTACTGCAAGTCTATTGTTATTTGGTGATGTTCATAAAGGCCCAGCTTCTGGAATCTTGCAAAGACATGTGAATTTAAGTGCAATTTTCCCCTTTAGAATAGATTCATGTCTGTATTACCTTCAGAGAAAAGCTTAAAATCATGAGTCAAAATGCTCAACCATCACAGAGCAGGTGGAAAGACCCTTCTCTTCAATATATTCCTTTTAAGTTCATTAATTTTAAGATGTTTCCTGAATTTCTGGAGCCAAATTCATAATGTTAGAGTGTTCAGGTTTGCCAATACTTGATTTTTTTCTTTCTTCCCACACAAGCTGATGCAAGCAAGTCACTAAAAGGTCTAACTATGTCTAGTTACAAGACTCTGCCAAACCTTTGTTTGCTGACAAGAGAAACATTTTTGAAAGTCATAAGCAATGAAAATTTTTTTTTCAAGTTTAAAAAAACAATCCAAGTGGCACCTCTCTATTCCAGGCCACACAGAGTGAAATAATTTCTGAAATGAAGATTGCACGGGAAAGAATGTCCTTCTATATATTTGTTAAAGCACTGAAATCCAAATGCAGTACTGATTCTTTACATTATAAGTCAATGTTACAAGACAAACTTTAATTCTGTGAGTGCATCTGATAATAACAGATTGCAATATTTCCGGAAGAAACACTTGTAGGTTAACTTCTTGATCGCATTGAGAAATTATTTAAGAAACACTGTAAAAGCTGTTTACACTTTCCATGTATTATACATAAATATTTGTTTATGGAGCAACTGTGTGGTGCTTTGCCTTTGTCAGCAACTGGAAATTTTTACTAATAACAACATTTAGGGTTATAAATTCCATAACCCCTATCTGACTCCATGCTGTACTTTCCAAGAAATTGCAAAGTGAGAACTCTGGCCTGGGCTTCAAGGAAGAGTTATGCTGAGATACACAGAAGTGTTTTGTGAGAAACTTGTTAAGTGCTTTCTGTACTTCCCATCCCCACAACCATGCAGAGGACACTGAAGCCTTACACAAAGGTGTGTTTACAATGACTGTTAGACAAAGTTTGAGCCCATTCTTAAACTCAGACCTAATCCCTACCATGCAGGATCACAGTATCACAGAACCACAGAATCATTTAGGTTGGAAAAGAACTCCAGGGTCATTGAGTCCAACCTTTGACTGATCTTGTCAACTAGACCGTGGAACTAAGTGCCACACCCACTCATTTCCTGAACACCTCCAGGGATGGCGACTCCACTACCTCCCTGGGACCTCCCTGGCTAGTCAATTCCAATGTTTAAAATCCTTTCTATGAAAAAATTCCTCCTGAAGTCCAGGATTATTCCTGACGTCCAAACCTCATAATTCTTCTCTGTCATCCGGTTCAAACTTCTCTGTTCACTAAGGACAGAAGTCCATGAGCAAATGAGTTCTGTAGACACTACAGTCCTATAAATACTCTTACTAGACACAGACTTTATCCTCCCCTCACATTTCCATGTTTGGCCATCAGTTCACTGCATTGGAAAGTTTAATTTCAATTAACACGTGTCCCACAACGAGGAGCATAAAGTCTGAAGTGTGTGTTTGAGACATGTTTGTATTCAGTTTAAAGATTTAAGGGTGATCCAAAACGGAGCATAATCAGCAAAATTCCTTCCTCATATTCCAGATAACAGTATCAGACATAGGCCAGATATTTGGGTACTTACAGAAAGGTTTAGAGAATTAGCATTTTTGTTATCTTTTAAGACACCAGGTCTTACCACATTACCTTACCACGTGAAACACCAGTGGTGCTTTATATAGCATGATAGACAAATAAGCTCAAGAAAGTATTCTGGGTGTTCTGCTGTTTAGTAAGGTTCTGCTCCTTCAATAAGCACAAATCCCAAACTCAAAAGTTATCCCAGAGAAATTAGTAGACTATTTGGCCCATTGTTAGCATACTACAGTTAGCAATCTCTAACAGAAATGCTAAATACCCAGTAGATTTTGAGGGTTCAACTTTCTTCAAAACTATTTCTTTCCTTCATACAAAAAAGACAAAAAAAGAAGAAAACACAGAGGCATGGGAAAGTAAGTCAGGCAGGAAACAATTCTGTATTCACATTTATTAAACAGAAGTAAATTTGAGAAAAAAAGATACATATTTTAAAAGCTGAACATTTTAGCTTAATTTTAATTAGTATTTATTCAGAGTCCTGTGGGAAAAGAATGAATGCCATACAACATATCTGATGCTGTAAAGCCCTGAATATCCTCAAATTCATGTTGATTAAAGTAGGAAACATGGGAACAGAAGGTCCTATTCTATACTTTTTATTTAAAATCTCGGCCACAGCTTGATAATAAGTAAATCATTAGGGATTTTTTTATCATGTAAGAATTCCTAGGAGAAGAATCCTGTGCAGATTTATGTTTAAGGCTCTGTAAGACATGAACTGCTTTAGCTGATTGTGTGTGTGTTCAGTATGCTTAAAACCATCTCTTTTATAACAAGTTTGTTGTAAGATTTTTCTAGTTCAAATCTAAAGGACTAATAAATGCAAATACGGGGACTACAGTAGATGTGCCCCTTTAATCTTACCTGTCATTGGAAAAGCAGTTTCAGAGTAGTTCTGTCTTCAATTATATCCCTTATAAAATTCAAGAAACAAAAGGCAGTTCATAGAGCTTGAGTGCAAACTAACTCAATCCATTGATGTTTATTTTTTACTTGTTATAATTCATGGGAACAAAAAGTAGTCTGAGGAAGTTCTCATAAGTCAATAAAAAAGCAAATGACATGGACTGACTATATGTGAGAATAAAAGTAAAAATTCTCTACTGTTAGATTTATTTATATTTCTTACTACTTTCCTATTAGTAGGTACATGAAGTCCTAGAACTTTAGAAAGTCCTCCAATCACAAATCATTCAGGCTTTTCCTTTCTGCTATATGATTCCCAAAAGATTTCTCACTCTAGTGTCAGAAATCACATCAACTGGACACTATCATCAAATAAAAGGTTAATAAATTCTTTATAATCAGTTCATCCCTAAGGATTCCTTTGAGAAGAGGGGTTGTATCAACAGGAAGCATCATCCCCAGTTGTCTTCAACATTTTCATTAGCAATTGAACACAGGATTCAAAGGAATACTAAGTTTGCTGACAACACTAAATTTGGAAGAGTTGTCAACTGCCTCAAGGGCAGACCGGTTGTACACAGAGACCTCAACAAATTAGAGAGATTGGCAATCATCAACTGTATGAATTTAACAAGGGCAGGTGTCAGATTCTGCACCTGGGATGAGGCAATCCTGGTTGTTTGTATAGGCTGGGGAATGAGAAGCTGGAGAGCAACACCACAGAAAGGGACCTGGGGCTCCTGGTCAATGGCAAGTTGAGTGTGAGTTAGCAGTGCCCTGGCAGCCAGGGCAGTGCCCCTGTCCTGGGGGGCATCAGGCCCAGCATCACCAGCCAGGCAAGAGAGGGGATTGTCCCGCTCTGCTCTGTACTGGTGAGGCCTCACCTTGAGTACTGGGGGCAGTTTTGGGTGACACAAATAAGAAAAACATTAAGCTATTAGAGAGCTCCCTAAGGAGGGCAGTAAGGGTGGTGAAGGGCCTTGAGGTGAAGCTGTATGAGGAGCAGCTGAGGTCACTTGGTCTGCTCAGCCTGCAGAAGGAGACGCTAGGTGGAGACCTCATTGCAGTCTACGACTTCCTTGTGAGGGGAAGAGGAGGGGCAGGCACTGATCTCTTCTCTCTGGTGACCAGTGACAGGATTCAAGGAAGCAGCATGAAGCTGAGTCAAGGGAAGTTTAGGTTGGATGTCAGAAAAAAGGATTTTTATCCGGAGAGCAACTGAACACTGGGAGAGGCTCCACAGGGAAATGGTCACAGCACCAAACCGGTCTGAGTTCAAGTGTTTGGACAATGCTCTCAGGAACATGATGTGATTCTTGGGGTGTCCTGCATAGGGCCAGGAGTTGGACTTCATGATCCTGATGGGTCCCCCGCAATGTAGAATTTTCTGTGATTCTATGATCCCCACTAGCAAAACCCTCCCATTATTAAGATTTTACTTGCAACACCACAGGTCACATTTCTCTTAAGAATGATCACTGTCATCCCGCAAAATTATTTTTTAATTTAAATTGTAACACACGGGAGGGTACTGCCCAATGCTGACTCTGTTTTCGAGAATCACTACCAGACACTGAATCTCTGACTTGAACTTCCAAAATTCAGTGTGGTCTATAAAGTCAGGTGCTGACAATGTACAAAACAATCTCCATTCTTTTTGCACAATCCAAAATTTGCAAAGAGATTAAATACTATTACTTGATCTAGTACAGTGGTATGCACACACACTTCAAACACATTGGTATATTTTTTAGCAGCCTGCACAGCAGACTCTTCTGGGAAAAGTTACAGCAGATCCTACCACACTGTTCGTGAAAGGACTGAAACTAAATGAAATAACTTTCTCTGCATAAATATATATATATATGAATATATCAGTATGTATCTGAAAAGAAAAGAAGAACAGTTCCAGTGAAGACCTGCTTCATTAAACCATGGCAGTGCTAACAAGGTATTACTAAAAGAGCATCCTTGGTTCTATGAGCACTGGCAATTGTTGGTGCTTAGTTGAAAATATTCTTTTTTTCTAGTATGGGTATGTAAGTAGGAGGGTGGAACTATAAAGCTCAAAATATTTCCTGAAACACTTTAAAATTTTTTAAAATGAAAGTCACTTTCAGTAAAAAGAAACATACTTTGGCTTTGAAAACAACATAATTATCAGCCTACAGGTCCATTAACTAAACCTTTATAAGGGTGAAAGGGTAGTGATGGTGAGTTTTTGTGGGGGTTTTTTGTTGCTCAAAATTAGGTTCTCCAACCAATTCTGGGCAAGTGGGAGAGAAGAATTTTGTAAATTCAATTTCATTCAAATAGAAAAATAAAATAGCAAACAGTTCCAAACTTCTTTTTACATATGGCCCATCAAACTCTGTATCTTGGCTCTCAGATATGTTCTTTGTTTCAGAGAAGAGATGTGTTCTGCATTTAAATCTGCCTACCTCACTTCCAGTGAGCCTGCTGTGTGAATAGCAAAATCAGCTTTATCCTGTCCTGGACATGTTTGATTAACTCCTAAGTTCCAAACATTTACTGAATTCACCTAGAATGCACACTGAAGACAAGCCCCCAAATGCCTATCTGTATTACCTTGAAAGGGAATTAAGTTTTAAATTAACACAAAACTTACCAGGCTTTCCAATATCAGCTGCTTCAGGATTTCACTAAAGGCATCTTTTTTATTGCACTGATTCATATCTTTCCAAAGGTCTGCATGTTTCCTTATCCTATTTCCCTTTCAGCAGCTGTTAGCTACCTTTGATCTGGGAACATAATTTGATAGACTAGGGTGCTGTGTTCTGGCTCCCCTGTCCCAGTACCAGAGGGGTCAGCCATCCACATGTGCTTACTTTTTATGTGACCAGTAAATAGCAGTACCCACAGTCTTTCTTTGTGTTATCTTTCAGCTTTTCAATGATATTTAAAGCTTTTAGATATTTTTTAAATGAGGGAACATTTTCCCATTGATGCAACAATATCCAGAATTTTCTAAATTGTTGTCACTGTCTCTCTTTCAGGCTAGGCATCTAGACCTCCTTGAACACAGGAGAGGGAAATGTACAGATGTGAGAAAAGAACATAAGTGTCAAATACACTGTGACAGTCTTACAAGACTTTGGGATTCCTTTGGGAATCAATCAATCAGCCAATCAGTCCCAACTGTGAAACAACAGAAGAACAGGTGCCTTGTTTCTGCTCTTTGGAGCCTTTCTATCCTGATCACATCTTCCCTTTTCCTTTCCTTTCTTTGTTAGGCTAAAACTGAAGTTACTGTTTCTCTTTCCTATCCAGTTGCCTTTTGTACAATATATTTATTTCTTGTCTTTTGTGTTTGTATAAGAATCTTGTAGCACTCAAGCACACACACTGAAAAATAAAGATTAATCACATAAACTGAAAACTCAGAAGAAAAGAATCAACAGAGCTGAAAATATTTAAAGTCCTGCAGGGGTTTAAAAGGTTACAAACTTAAAGGACAAGGGTTTTTGGAAGCACACTTACAAGTAAACAACCTCACCATGACCTCATGCTCATATAAGGAGTGAAGAGGAGGAGATGGACTCCTTGAACAGGAAGTTATAAGAAATCTGCTGAGCTAAAAAACAGCAGAGAAAATAATATATGAAGGTCTACAGTTGAATCTGAAGAGGGGGAATCTCCAAGGACTAACTGGAGAGAAGAAACTACATTACAACATTTTCCTGGCCTAAAAGCCTAAGTTAGGAAGCAAGCAAAGTCCAGACCCAGTGCCAGATCACTGGGATTCACTGAAGCTTACTGTGTGCCAGAACATTGTCCAAATTGAACAAGAGGGAACAGAGACAACAGTGACCCTGTTTTTTATAATCTTTCTTAACTAGGAGCTGTAAAGCAACAAAATTTAGTGACTGACCTGGAGATGGTCCACATGAATCTGCTGAGCTGTCCACAGGAAGTAAAATCCCAGAACAATGCACAAGAGGGCTGAGACAAAAGGGATTTGGATGACTATCTAAATGTAGAGAAAGCGGTTCTTCTCTACTACCAGACAGGATGCTCTGTAATGTTTTAAAGGAATTTCTGCAAACTGACCTTATTATTTTTCTAGTGTGATAAAACATGCCAGGTTACCTATCAAGTGAAGAGACAAAACAAGTTCAAGGAGCATCTGACCTTACTACAGCATTGCACCAGAAGCAATGACTATAGAGACAAATTACTGGAATAGCAATCTGTACGTATTTATATTCAACTTAACTGGAAAGGGGGCCAAAGAAATGCTGAGGAAATGTGTTTAACTGAGAAAGCACTATGCTGCAGTCAAAAGGAAGTATGAAAGCCAGGTTAGGAAAGAATAGGAGCTGGAAGTGAGTAAAAAGCCTACATGGAAAAAAAATTGTTGCAAGAAACCTAAAGGTGTTTATTTTAGAGAAAAAGCAAGGAGCCAGGGAATGGAGATCCACTAAAAACTCCAGTTACTATTTTAGGATACAAAGAGTCTGATGATGTATGAATTTGTAAATAATTAATATAATTAAATAAACTTAGCATCCTCAAAATAATGGATTGTTTTCATATGGTGATCTCAACACATAAAGGGCACAGTACCAGGTTCTTCCCCAAATAATGCATGGGTTAAGGATTCTATTCCTTTGCAGTTCCAGACAATTGCACAGCAGATATTATACTAGAGGGGGCTCATCCAAAATATTTTCAATGCCATTTATATCTGTTCTTTCCAAGCTGAAAAAAAGCGAAACACTTTGCTCCATCTTCATATAATTTAAACTGGTCAGAAAATAAGTGAAGGAACCAACAGAAGAGAGTGTGGGATCACAGAGGCATTTCACACCACTTACCTTAGCCTACTGACTTAGGATTCTCCCTACTTCCCTGATATTTCTGCAGTGAGCAGAGAGGGACAGGTGGTTGTCAGGCAGTTTTTCAGAAATGGTGCCTAGATGCATCGGTATCCTCCATTGAGTACATGTAAGGAGTTTGCAAAGGCTAGTCTTCCAGGCTGGCTTCTTCAGTGGAATGTCCAAAGTCAGGCAGTGGCTAGCCCCAAACCATCCCTTATCACAGTGGTTTATAGATTAAGACTTCAGGCTCAGGTGTCAACTCTTTATATAAGCTAATTCCTTAACACTAGTCTGTACTTTGTAGTACAACTTTGAGGAAGGTTTCTAATAGAGCTTACATAAGGTCAGCATTTATGTCCTGCAAATGAGTCCCTTAAAAATTCTCCTGTGCTCTTGAATTAGTTTATAGAAATATTTGTTCCACATGAACATTTGCCTTACCACACTTGTCCCAGCTTGTTATATATTTCTTTGTTCAAAGACTTGGCTTCTCCTTCCAAGCAATCATTAATGTAAAATGTAAAGGATGCAGGATGTACGATGCATAATTGCTTCCCATTCTTAAACTTCCAGGTTTCTCCCCCCACACATAGTCATGGCACTCATGACAAAGATAAAGAGAGAAATCATCATCCTGGAACATTGTAAATGTCACTGAAGCAAGTCAGCAAGACAGAAGGACGAGTATGAGATAAGAGGAGAAATAGTAACCTCCCAGAGGTGAAGCATGTAGCAGCTCAATGACGGAATTCCATAGGAGCAAGTTGGGTGAAGCTTTTTGGAGTGTGAGTGGGTGAGGAGGTAGGTACAACATATAAAGGCAGTAGTGTGTGTGTGTGTGTACTCATACACATGGGTTTGTTTACTGTAGATGAAGGAACAGAGCAAATTCAAAACTCTATAACTCAAAATAAAATGAGCTGAATTCATAACACGTATTTGTGTGGCAGCCTTTACTGCACATGTCACATCTGGAATAATCTGGAGTCCAGATGGCTGGATAATGAGATCTCACTGGCCTGTCCTGGAGAAGGTTCCCAAGTCTCTTCCCACACATGTTGACTCAGGGAGCTGCAGCTGCTCTGCCAGTAGGCACACCACAGTGCAGGCTAGATACACGGACGTTTGAAACAAGTGCAACCTCTGTAAAATAATTCATCTAGAGTGGGTAAAACTGGAATAACACAGACTGGAGTAATCTTTCAGTGACATTATGAGGAGGGACTCTTCTAAAGGAAGTATTTCACTATTAGACTATGAAAATTCACAAGACGACTACAATCTGAATTTCAATTGTTTTTCTCAGTGAATTACCAATAGTTGACTGCTCAGCAGTCAAAACTACTGGGAACACCCATCAAAACAGCGTATTGGGTACTGCTTGGGTATTTTAACCCCATTCATCCTTCTTTAAAAGTGATGTCAGGCTTCTGGCTCTGCTACAAAAATACTATGAGCTAAGGAAAGTCGTGAACTCAAGCCTAAAGCAGCATTTAAAGGGAAACAGACTATAGAAAGTATTAAGACCTGTGGTGGTGATGGAGACACATACACACAAATGCTGAGACTATTGGCTGGTCACAGAGAAGGGATTTTCTGCAGGCGAAATAAACTCCAGCCCTGTTATTAATATTATTAATTCATTCTGGATCATCCTTTTTGCCAGCTCCACCTATCATTCACACTTCATGGATAATTCAATTAAAAGCACTAACAACTGCCAGCTTTATAATATTAAAAGAAAACAGTTGTTATTAAAATAGAAAATAGCAGCAACCCATATCATCAGACCACCATAACACTGCACAGCTTGGCACAAGTCTCGAAGTCTCTGCTCTACTGAGGCCCTGTCCAGACCACACACAGAGCCTGAAAAAGAATATAAATCATTTTTAAAAAAGATGAAAATAAGATGTTATGTCTTAGTCAAGATTTGCAATATAATCATCTGCTTTGCCTAATCTGCAAGTGGCATAGATGATAAAATACGAACCTTCCACCCCAGGGGAAAGTCAGACATTCTGATACTTATTTATATAATTAAATGAGACAAAAGTTTAAAAATTCTCCTTATTCTTTTTTAGCTTTTTAGCTGAATTATTTTAATATCCTCAAATCAATGTATTTTATCTAATCTGTCAAATTCAGAATGAAATAAAAGGATCTATTCTCTCTTCTAGCATGCATCCCCAGGGACTAACTGCCATGCAGTATGGAAAACATAGTCCATATGCACAGCATCTTTTCTGTTGAGAAGAAAAGCATGAAAGATCCAAAGCAACAATTTTTATATGTCATTTCTAAGCTTATGCTGAAGCAGAAATTAAACACTGGCAGATCTGAAATATTTCTGTCTCCTGTAAAATCTTCAGAAAAGGGACAGAAAAAATATGGATCCTTTATTATGAATATTTCTCTTTTGATAAAGCCACATTTACTGACATGAAAAATCCTGTTCAAATTTAATCATCTCACAGGTTAAAAGTACTATCAACTCTGTATGAGTGTAAAGAACAGCCACTTCCAAATGTGTATATATATACCTCATGACAAAATCAAAAAACTACTAGAAAACACCCATTTTGGTATTTTCAACATTTCACATGCAGCCATTAAGAAATCCTCAAATCAAGCATGTTTTTACAACTGTGCTAGAATTCTCTCCTGCTTGTACATTGTTATACAATCTTTAATTACACAAAATGCATACTATTTTTTCCACAGATTTCCCCCACCCCTTGCTCCTCCACCCCCCCATTTTATCCACTGTGCAGAGTGAAAGGTGATGCAGAAATGAATCAGTGTTCTGCAGTGAATGAGCCCATTGTCCCTCAGTCCCTCGCCTCGCCTCGCTTGCTGCACAGCTTAGAAGGTGTCCGGTAAATGAGGCAAAGGGCTGCAGGAAGAGGATTGTTCATCTTGTGCTCAGCGTGCCTCCAAAAGCACTGTCTGCAGTCATGTCGTTAAACGTACTACTTGCAGTTTTCATGCACAGGGAGACCAAGTTGGTGTTATCTATAAAAACATAATTATAATTTTCTAACTTTTGAATATGAACTTTTGCAATGTTCTTTTATACAGAGATCAGTAGCACCTCTGCACTCGCTGTTAGACTTCAGCTGGCCCAAGATTTCTGCAGAGAAAGAGAGCATTCACTGACAAACTTTAATTCACATACACACACACAAACACACACAAAAGTAGAGGGAGGGTTTGAAATAAATTCCTGTAATACTTGAACAAAAGTTACTCAGCCACTAAAGAAACAAAATCCAGCTTATACCACTGCTGCTAAAGGGCAGCCATTCATTTCAGTATCAGAAAGCTTGTTATGTTGTGTCAAGCTGATGCTGCTGAAGACTACTGAAGTGCTGATATGTGAACCTAATTTGGAGGATTTGCAAGCTGTGGAACTAGTAAGATCACAGATAACAAGGGGATGGATCTATTACACACTTTCTCTGGTTTCATCATGACATAACACTCCAAAAATCAGAAACTAAAATACGGAGTTGGCCCCAGTCCAAGCATCCCAATATGTGAACTACAAAGTTGGATTCATGGATGCAGCATCCAATTAATTTCTTTTAAAAAATAATTTAGTTAAAAAAAAAAAAAAAGGAAATATAATCAACAGTAGTGAAGGCTAGAAGTCCTTGTTAAACACACAAAGCAGTCTTCTTCCTAGAGGCAGACTGCACTGGAAGCTCAGGAGGGATATAGTCCTGTCTTTTTCCTTTTCCCCTCCAGTAGCATCACTTAGCACACCACAAACTCTGGGTCACACACAGTCATATGGTTTGCAGAACTCCACTCCTCCTTCCTCTCTCCAGATCACAACTTAGCTTAGCCTCTGCCTTCTGCTGCAACACACCTCTACCCCGAAGAGAAAAGATAATTTCAACAATCAAGCAGAATATTCCGGCTCAAACACCATTCAGGCTCTGGCTGCTTTAGCAAAACTGTCAAAAACTAATAGAAACATGTTGCATTTACTGTAACGATTTTTGTGTTGTAAACACCTGGTCTTGTTGGCTCAGATGTATTGTATAGGCTGTAGAATGATGATTTAGATCAATGCTGGCTTTGAACTTCGAACATGTTACTAACAGACTATTCAAGTACCTATATTAGAAGCCACATGAGAAAAGACAGTTTCATAGCAAAAAAAAATTCTGAAGATTTTTGTTTGTGGTATGTGGATGAAACAGACAACTGTTACAGTTTTGAGAGAAAACAGCAAGAGTGTGTCACCAGATTAACCAGTGTCCCTAGATGATACAAAAGAACCAGACCCAAATCACCATCCTGAATCGATGCTACACAGATTGGGTCTTTCATTTCCTAACCTGAGGTTATGTATCCCAACCATTTAGCCATCATCACATCCAGCGTTTTTGTGTTGGGTTTCTGTAATTAGAAATTCCATCTTGAACCTGCAAAGCTTCTCTGGAGAAAAAAATTCATTGAAACTAACATGTTTCCCTGCAAAGTTAGATTTGGTTTCTGCACTTTCCTATAAAAATAATCATACAAAAGTATGACTTGCATTATAATTTATATCTCATTTATTATCTTGACACCTGAATTACAAACAAACTTACTTGTAAGCCTAAGGTTCTCTGAACAAAACTTATCAGTTTCCTTAGCAGTCAAGTTCCTGAGTTTTGCCTGATTTTTTTGTCTTGGATCTGATGACTTGGACCAAAAACTCGAGAAATAAGACATTTGGCTTCTGTTTCCAATTCTGCCACTGAGTTTTGTTGCAACTGGAATAAGTCACGTAATCTCACTGTCCCACACTTTCTTGATCTACTAAGTAGATACAGCAGCATCTGAGTGAGTTATAAAGCTAAATTAAAGGCCTCAAACAAAAGGTTCTAAGTATCATTTCCTCCCCCCCCCTTTTTTTTTTTTTTGCTAGTTATAAGATCAAAGAGTGAGAGAGGGAGTGTATTGTGTTTATAAGCAGTGAACATCTGATAAGTTTTATAGTTTATGCCAATACTGCTGTAATGCCCTTTTAAACCTACCATCCCCAACATATAAACAAACGGTAGTGCAAAAGACATGCCAAGGTGCGAAGGACAGTTATGTGTATTCATAACTCATTAACTTTGGTGTAACAATTACTGCAAGCCACAGTAGGGTAGGCCTTCCAGTTCCCAAAATTTTCTGATGATTGCCACCACACAAGTTTTCAGTGATTGATGTAGACTCTCTGTTACAGATCAAACTCACTTTGTTTACTCCATTTTTATGTTTCTTAATCCCACCCAAAACTTAAGACAAGATGGCAGTCTCTTAAGTTCCAAATGTAATTGCTTGTGCCATGCTATGTTGATGCTACAGTTGTCTATCAGATCTTGTAGCTTTACACACAGATGGATAACAAGGAACATTACTACCAAATCCACGTGGAGTTATATAGCTGAAAATTATTCCCATACACTCTTCCATCTCTGATTTAAAGATTTGCCTTATGTCTTTAAAGTGCATGTCAACAGAATGTGGGAGCATACACTTATTCACATTGTCATCAGATCACTATCGTGTCAGAAATATTCATACCTCCACTGAAATAACTACGTGAAATAACCTTAAATGTATTGCTTGGCACATAATTTCTGTCTTATAGAGCGCTGCTACCTACCATAAAAGCTTACATGTTTGTTTACTCTTGTAGTCACAGTGTATTGGACAGCTGAATAAATCTTTAGCTGGAAAAGTCTTCTACAATTTAGTTTCTTGTTGTTTTTCTATTCCCCTTGTAAGTGTACTTGCAATGCAGATGCCTAATCAGCATATGTTGTTTCCAAGTTTTTCATGCTACCTGTAGAAATCTATGTTTTTTATCTAACCACCTTGAGCAGTTTGGACCTGGCTAAAGTGGATGATAATTACATGATTATCCACAGGTTTTGGGCTAATTACTATGATATTGCAATCTGTTCAACACTTTTCACTGATGTTATTTTTCCAAAATTTATCTGATTTTTTTTAAATGCAACCTTCCTAAATTCTTCTTGTCACAAGGGCCAATATTTCTGTACTGATACAAAAGGACTGCAAATCTATCTTCAATCCAATGTGAATTTGCTTTGACAACCAGGAAGTTACTTCTGTTATGCCTCTGTGTTTCAACTTCTTGCAAAAACACTGGCTCCACCTTAACCCATTCCTCGGACCAACAAAATTTATAATACCAAATAGGCCTTCACTTTTTATGATGTCAGACAAGAGACATGGATATTCTTCCAGCTGAACTCATCATAATACCACAGTCTTTTCCCTATATTACACTTCAAAATACCAAGAACTGTCAACAAATGTAAAAGGATAAATAAGAATCCAGACTCCAAACCTTTATCTCTGGTAGTACCCAGGAAAAAGAAAGAAGTGCTGAAGTCACTGCTGACTCATGAAATACCTGTTACCAGAAAACAACCTGTTTCTTTGGGAATGAGATTTTTCACTATAGCCTATATCATTGGTGTTTGGAAACATGTTAATAGCCTAAATAGCCTAGAATAAAAAAAAAAGTGAATATGAATGATTGAAACAGGCTCAGAAGAAAGTAAAAAATTCATTCATTTTCTCCAACATCAAAACAGTGTCTCAAAGAAGAAAACACAGTTCAATCTTAATCTAAATATCAGTGAAAATCTTGCCTTGGTTGGAGCATCAGCTTAAGGTAAGTTTTAGGCACAGAATACAAAGTCACCTTAGGGAAACTCATTATCACAAATCATTACATCAATCTCAGATCCACCGTTCCAATGTCCATGTCTCATTTATAACACTGCTTCAAGTCTGGAATGAAGACTCTACTTAAAAACTGTCTTTGTCTGGAACAGTACAGTGCTCTACAGTAACAAAAGTGTTTATCTAGGCAAAAGACATGATTTTCTCACAGACCTTTCAAAACTGTGAAATGGGCTCACTCACCAAGCAATAAACTTTAGAAATCTCACCCCCTTTTGCTCCAAGGTCAAAGAACATTTCTTTTAGATGCACTTGTAAAACCATAACTGTATCTATAAACAGAGCAGAACAAACCAAAAGAAGCTCTACAAAAACAAATCTAAACATAATTTTCCCTATGGAAATGATATCTGAAAAACAAATACCTCATGTTGTTGGTCATTGTCTTAATGAGAGTGCTCAGATACTGAATTAAGGAATGTGATCGAAGAACTAGATCTGACAGGACATACATACAGAGGCACTCATACAAGAATAGCATTTCAAGGTGAAATAGCCGTTGACCAGAAATGCCCACCATTTAACCATATTTATTGTTTGACCTCTCACCCCTAGGTCAAAGTTCTCAACAGTTACAGATTTAAAACTATCCAAACAAAACAGTCAATATGATGTGCAGAAATACCTTTTCAAACACATTTACCTACTTTTGTATGAATGCACTATCAGTCATTTTACTGAGCAAATCATATTCCCTGGATTTAAGCTATGACTCTTCCTTCAGAGCTTTTTTGTCTAAAGAAACATTGCCTGACTTTTTTTTGCTGCACCTGAAATTTTCAGGCACCAGACATACCTTTTATTGTAAAAACCCTACATATAGGATAGAAGACATCTAGTAAGCAAAATTATTATGTCATTTCTATCTAAAGATTAATATCAACTCTTAAGCCCATCTGCTTCATTTGACTTTATCCCTTTGATTTTCTCTGATAGTGTTTTAAATCCCCTGTCATTTTCTGTTTTCTGCCACATGTCTACCATATGTATTGTATAAAAATAAAGGTAATTTTTCTACCACCCACCTATAAAGAGTATCCTCCTACCAAAATGTGCTGAAAATTTGGCTTGGTAATTTACTCTAAACATAATATAATCAACCTGTGAAAAGCCAGTCTACAATACACAATTAGAATCCTAAAAGTTGCCAAACGGAAGATAACCACTTGACCAAACAAGCACGTTATTTATTACCTACCCTGGAATGAGAATCAGGTCTCCAGAGATGAACGGCTAGGACACTAAGCCTTGCTTCTAGGACTGGAAAAACTATTTGCCTCTGCACATTGTTTACAGAATTTAATTCATTCTCTGTTTCTTGGTTGTCCAAAGTTCAGCACACAGTTTGGCTGTACTGAAGCTCTAAAAACTTTTGGCTTCAGAAGGAAAATTCTACTCAATGTCACACTTGTGGACATTGTCATGGCTTGAGACAGTGGGCATCTCCATTCTGCAGTGTTCCTGTAGCAACCCAAGTTTGGATGACACAAAATGAACACTACCCCTGAAGTCAGATTTTCTCTTCATTCCTTCCTTGGAACATTCATAGAAACACGGAATTCAATATTCCATGTGAATATAAATATGAGTCAAGTTTTGAGCTTTTTTTCTTAAAGGTGTTTATTGCTTACCGTAAGTGCATTTAGAACACGCTACTAAAATGCATGATTTCCGTGAGTAAACCACTAAAGAAATGTTTTTTCAGTTATGTCCTGCAGTGCAGGCTCAGAAGTGTGCAAAATCACAAACAGAGCAAATTCTTTAAATAACAAATGTGTACATTTTTGTTTATATGTAGCTCTTTATGTCAAAAAAATAATTTTCTTGCTTTTGTGAGATAAATCTGATGACACGGTCTTGAAATATATTTTTGTTCTATGCCACTTTTATCTCCTTTGTAACATTTTCTAACGTGACTGCCAGAATGTTGTTCTAATTTGGGGGATAATTTTCTATATGAGAACTGACAGAATGAAAATAAATTCAAAGTTCCAGGAAATAATGAGTTCCCGGTTATGTGTCTGATTACTGTCAGCTCAAGGAATGTACAGACTTCAGAAATGGAAGAGACCACTTTTCCTTTCACCAAACTGGGAGTCCTCAGTTGATTGCACAGGGAGAAGGCTTTCAAGTACTTTTAAATACTCCCTAGTTCTACATGAGAGTTATTTTGAGGTCATGTTCACGTTTCCAGACTGAATACAATTCTCTGGTAGAGACATCTGAGTCTTATCTGCCTATTTCTGGCTCTGTTTGAGAATGTTTATATTATTCAATGTGGGAGACTTGAACTCATGACAAGGAACATGATAAATTTTCTTAATCAAACTGGGTATCAAGAGGTGGTCTGTCATCATTTCCCTTTTGTTGCACTGTGAAAGAAAGCAAACAAGGAGCATCCAGTGTGATCCCCACTCCTGTTTCAAGTCTCCCCACCAAGTCATTAAACATTCTCTGGCCTTTGTCAACAGCCTGGTAAACATCCAGAGAAAGAATCAGAATAAAATAGTTTATTTAA
Organism: Atrichornis clamosus; assembly: GCA_013400975.1. Classification (NCBI taxonomy): domain Eukaryota; kingdom Metazoa; phylum Chordata; class Aves; order Passeriformes; family Menuridae; genus Atrichornis; species Atrichornis clamosus. Next base: position 60,693 of record WBMZ01011765.1, read on the forward strand.
CATTCCTCTCCTCCAACTGCTGATTAGGATAAATAGTTTGGATAAAAAGCCTATCTGTTCCAAAAATCACAAAAAGAAAGGATTCAGCTATCAGCAAAGTTTAGATTTGGTTTCAAATATTTTTAAACAGCAAAAGAGTTTTTTGTGCTCTTTGATATTTTCTCCATCCTCAGCACATCATGTTAGCACCGTGTCAAAGCAAAACATCAACATCAAATGATCACTGGGTAAACTCCAGTGAACTGGAGTGAAAGGCTGGAGGCTGAAATTCCAGGCACAATATAAAATTTGGAGAAATGCCAGAACAGAATTCTTTTTAAACTGGCTAAAAAGCTGAGGAATTGATATCCAGCAAACCCCTTCATTGACCTAATAGTTTGGAAATTGCTAATTTTGGTCAGACTGATGAGTCCTTTTAGCCAGGATCATTTCCTCTGACAGGGAAAAGTGTCAAATGTTCGAAAGAAAAACAGAATCTTCTTCCTCTGACCACCATTGTGCTCATCCATAACGAAAACAAAGCAACACTATGCCTAACAGAAAGCATGTACCTAGCACGCAGAAACTTGCGGTCAGCTCAGGAAGTGAAACAGAAGAATTCAAGACAGCTTTGTATTTTTATCCTGGTCAAAGTAATTTTATAATCCTAATCTCCTTGCCTCAAAATATTGGGGGGCAAAATACTCTCCAGTAATTTGTGTGCTCTTAAAATACTTTTATTTTTATCTACAGTAATCTTGTTGCCATTTAAGTTTGCCAACTGTCCCATTGCTCTTGTGTTATATTCCAGTAAACAGAAACAGCCAAATGATTTTAACAGCATTCAGGACTCTTTGTCAGATGCTGAGCCGGCACAGATTGGAATAGCTCTATTGCGTTCAACCATCATTTAAAATATTGAATGACTATGAAAGACTTGAATGCCCATTCTCTGTGTTTGCATTCTGTAGGAAACAGTCAATCAACAATTGCTTTTTCCTTTATGTCTGATATGTTTAATATCCTTTAAACATTGGGTCAGATGATCAGTTAACATAAATCAGCAAAGCTGAATTTACTGGATCAGTTTACACAACTAAGAATGTTGCCTGTGGCTTTCCCACAGTAATAAAGTTAGACCACATACCCACTTTGGCTGAAATATCTGAAAACATCCAAAGGATCTGCGTGCTTAGCTCCCTTTAACAGGAATTGGGGATAATCTTATCCACCTATCTGATGGATACTTTCTATTTGCAAAACACTGATCCCCATGGCGCACATACACCCCAGAATGATAGAAAGCAAGACCATTCCACAACTGGACTCCACAAAGGAATGCTTTTATATTTATAATATTTTATCAAGAAACTGTAACCACAGAATATGTTTATGCTTCTCAAGTGAAAACTGCTGCTGGAACAAAGTGGTGAACTCACTTCTAATTTAAAAAAATATATACCATTAAATTTATCTTCAGAAAAAGTTACACCATATTGGCACATTAAATAATGCATGGCTTTAGAATTCATAGTTAATATACTAGTAAAATAGGAATAATAGAATAATTTATGAGTCAAAAAGCCATTAAAAATAAGTGAATTTTCATTTTTACTCTTATCTATGAAATGAAAATTAATATTAACTTTTTGAAAATCACTTCTTGGAAGTGTCTACATACCTATACCGGTTGACTGAAGCAGAGAGTTTATCACTAAATTCACCACTGAAAATAGTAAGTGTTCCCACAGAAACTCTGCATTGTCATGCAAAAGATGTAATATCCCACACCATAGGAATGAAGGTAGTTTAAAATCTTACCACTTTATCAGTAGAGTCAAAAATATTCAGGATTTTTCAGAAAGCTACATCTGGTTTCTGTCATTCTTACAGTTTAGGAGAAAAGGTGATCAGAACAAACAGAACAAATGCTGGAACCAGAATCAGAAACAGAGAGATGCCCTCCTGAACAGTGATGTTTGGAAGACAGCCATCCTCACAGCACCAGGGAGTGTCAAGGAGTGTCAGGATGGAGGACGCAACACCTGTTGGATACTTCATGCCTATAATTCAAAGTCAGGCCTGTGAAATACATGTATAAGGACAGTGTGTTCTCATTGCAGTGAGAGTATGTAAAAAAGCCCAATTCCATTATTTTGACATCATTTCTGAAACAGAGTGAAAACGGAAACACTATTCAAGAAATATAAAGTTTGTAACTTCTCATTTCAGAGTCACTCTCCCATACTTCAGCATTTCACTTCATAAATTACTCAAGACTGCTCCAAGGTAGCTCAGCCACAAGAGCCCAACACATCACAGGAGAATGGTCTGGGCTGGCAAAAGGAAAGCGAGGAAACTCCAGCTTATCATTGCAGCTCATCTTGGCAAGCTGGGGAAACAAAAGTTAAATAGATAAGAAAATAAAACAAACAGATCCAACTAATAAAGAAAAAAAATTAGTTATCTTCTTCTTGCAAAAAATGAAAAAAGCTAATATTGACTCAAGTTCCACATAAACATTTTGATATTGATTCCTCATGTTCACCTTCTTACAATTAAGAATGAATTTTCTGATGAAATTAGGAAAGGACACCAAACTTCTCTGATAATAAATATAGTTTGTATATTTTCAGCTAGTACCTTTCACAATAGTGAATCTAAGAGGAAAGAGAAGCAGCAGCTGGATGCTGCCACTGAAGGTGAGGAATACAATACTAGAGCAGTAGCAGGCAGACAGCCGAAGCGAGAGGAAGTTAGATATCATTTCTTATCTGCAGAAGTGAGCCTGAAGCTGGATCTCCTGGAGAGCATGAAAAAACCCTTTTTTTTTTTTTTCCCTCAAAAAATCCAATATGTTTTGAACATAGAAAGATCAGCTGGAACAGCAATACAGAAAATAGTATTTAAATTTGGTTATTTTAGTTTGGGATGGATCGCTTGGAAATAATTTGTTTCAAATTGTTGTATGCCATCTGTAAAATGATTAAGTATGCATAGAACAACCTTGGGGGAAAAGGAAAAAGAGAGAAGAATTGACCAGTGGAATCCCTTGTGAAAGTATGTTTAAAAATACTGAGGTTTAACACAAACCAAAAAAAAAGCCAGGAAACTCTAACTTAAACCTAACAACTCCATCCTGAACCCATGCTGCTGAGAAAAATAAAAGGAACAATGCTGAGACTTCAGAACAGATCTGCAACTTTAACTGAGCTTCCTGATTCCTCTCCTTTTGTTAAACACTTCTAATGTTGACTTTTAAATAAATGCTTAACTGCATTTATCACTGCTCTTTATAAATAATGTTTTGCAGACTTACTATAGGGTAGGTCCATTTGCTGCAGCCAAAGCACTGGGTTTAAGCACTTTTCATGATGTTTCTTTTGTAAACAAACATCAGTGAAGCTTTGTGAAGGTTCAGTTTTATGTCAATCTCTTAATATGGTGCCATACTAGAGTAAATGAGGCTTTTTCAGGTTCTCCCCTGGGATGGTGTAGTATTTTTCATTTTGTAAAAATCTATAAAATTATTGAGTAATAATCTTACATGTATGCCAGAATTCTCATTATTTCTACTCTGATAAGGATATATTTTTATTATTTGTTGCCATTAGAAATTATTGAATGTTAGCATTTTCAGTTCTTAGCAATTTGCTGCTTGATGTTGGATATGCTGAAGACATAAATGTGATTCTGCAATGTGCTTATTTGGGATATTTATATGATATTTATAATAATAGTATCTAATTTATGCAATATTTTTTTCCTTTCTAGTAATTATTTTATTCCCATTCAGCATGCAGAAAGTTTAAAGTTTGCTCAATCAGATGAAATGTGTATTGTAAAACTGTTCAATAAAAGTGAGACTGTTCATATTCTTCTGATTCTTCTAATCCAACAACTCTTACCCAGGTAGAAGATAGACATAAACCCCTGCTATTCTTCTGCCACTCAACAAGAAGCAATATTATTATGCAGCATGAGCTTCCAAATTCCAACAGTACATTGCAGCTTGTATTTTATTTTATCAACTAAATACATTTACATACATCTGCCAAAGTTCACATAATTTCCATTGGTAAAGTGAAAGCAGAAAATAACTAAACAATATTCATCTGAATTATTTGCCGAGTTTTCCCCTCAACCTCACCAGGGTCCCTTTCAACAAAGACATAGACTACTTTGATGGCTCTTTCCTTGAGCACACGTCCATATACGCTAATTTTTAATCACTCTTTGATCAACATTTTAGATCCTGAATATTTATTTTCTTCACTCACTGATTTTTTAAAAAACTTGTTTTTCTTTTAATTTGACCACCTGTTTGCTATTATGCTGAGTTCAGTGTAGGTCTCAACGAAAACATTTCTACTGTTGGCTGACCAAATGGACGCTGGTTGTATAACAGCTGAAGTTTGATAGGTGCGGAAGATGAGCCTGTGGAAAATGTGGCAATGTGTTTTGCAGACCTAATAAGGAAAAAAAAAAGACAAAACAGTGCTTTGTTCAAAAGCAGACACTCAGTCAGGATTACTAGTATTATGGTTATTTATAGTTTATTCTGATAGGCAATGTATGAATATTAAGCACAAGACAGGCCCTTTACTGAAATCAAAGCAGGCAAGTGGGCCCAGAATGCAGCACTGGGGGCACACAGCATTTCAGGTTTTGGAAGAACTGAGTAGTTAAGAATGAAGCTAAGCAGGGACATAGAACTGAGCATAGAAAACAAAGCAAATCAAAGACAAGGGCATATGTGAAAAGACTGTCAGAGGATGGGAGGAAACAGGAGAAATTTGAAGCTAACCGTCTATTTGCTTAGTGAGAGAATCTAGTCAAAACCATGAAAGATTCAGCCAAAATCATCATCATTTTTGTTTGTTTTATTAGGTTTTCTTTGTCAGTAAGTATGAGAAAATGCTGCTAAACTGCTATACTGAAGAAAAATATTTTCAGATACAGAAGCCTCATATATATCTGTTATACCTCCAAGTGTGGGATAAATATGATCCAAGGGTGGAACAAAGAGAGAGGACAAATTATACATTCCAGAAGTCTTTTAAAATATCGTAGTGGCATCTAGTGAGCAAAGCATCAGTTTCAATTGGGAAGAAATTCAAATGTGGTCTTGAACACTGAATTAGCTAGAAAAACAACTCAGATAAGTTAAAAACACCTCCAGCAATTAAAGGATGATTCAGAGTTCTGACCAGAAACTACATCACATGAAAAATTAATATGTAGGTTTCACCATAATAAAGAATGTAAGAAATGGAAATATTCCTGGACCACACTACCTCTGATCTGCCAGCAAATTAAAAGAAAAAAGAAAAAAAGAATAAAACTTCATCTTCTCCAGTTTCCAGTGACTTATTTTAGTAACTTCTGTCTGCCTACATAGAGAAAGAGGACGATATTTTCACAGATGGAAATAAGTGACTCTCCTCTGCCAGGATTTGGCAACTGCTGCCCCATATTGGAAGATCTGGGAACTCTAACTGCAGCAAATTGTGCAAAATATATATTATATACAGCATAGTTTGTCTTGTAAAGTAGCGACATATTCAAGTGAAGTGAACTGATTCACATGAGTTTGGAGAAAATTCTACAACTGCAAGTACTGATTCAGACCTCTTTCTCAAAACACTGACATATCAGTACAGACATTTGCACAATCTTAAAGCTGAACATGAAACAATGTAGTGAAACTGCAGTATTCCTGAGAATTTTTATTTATCCCTGGACATTTGGAGTCCTGAAGCTGCAGACCCACGCAGTTCTACATGAATATATAGAATTATTCCTTGCTTATGTATTACAGCACACCGATTGAAAATGTGCTCTTCAGTCCCACCACACTGACCATATTGTACACATGAGTGAATTAAAAAAATATAAAAGCAGCAAAGCAAAGGCAAAACAGGTGTCATAAGACAGTACTGCTGTAAAGAAATACAAAATTGTTGGTGGGGCTTAGGGCTTGCCTGAGGTTCAAAATGCAATCATATTCCTTTCTGCAATAAATTCAAGGATATCTTGAAAATAAAGGAATACAATGATGCTGTAGCAAAACAGTGTAAAAATTTCAATGTGTGTTCTGTCAGTGATTCTCCTGGTATTTAACAAACAATTTCTCAGGTGTCACTTACATGCAGGGAATCTAAGACATACATCAGCTATTTCCTCAGGCTTATAACACAGAGTTCTGGCAAAGCTGGAATCAATTCTCATTTCTGCTTTCTCCCTTTGTACAGAAGGATGACAGTGGTTGACCTGACAGCTCATCCAAACTACCCCTACTGGGTTGTGATACTGATTATTTTTCTAGCTCTTAGTTTTATGTTTTTCTTGCATATACTGAGTTTTCTTGGAGTGGGAGAAAAGAAAGCAAGCAATTAATACAGAAAGAAAAAAAAAAAAAGGTGGGGAAACTCCAAACATATCAAGTTACCTTTCTGGTTTATATCACCAGATGTGTTATCATTTTGCTGAAGCCCTGCATATGAAGGACTCACTTTCCTTCCAACCCTGGGGCAGCGACTGAAATATAAGGTACTTCTATAAGCAGAGTGCACCTTTGGAAGTTTTAGAATAGGTATTCTGGAACTTCTCATTTCAATCCATTTTGAATAGATTTCAAAATATAGTTAATGGGATCGGCTGTACGAAGTAACAGAAGCTCCAACACTCTCCAGGTGAACATGGGACTGTAAACCTGGAAAACTGCAGACTTGCCTAACATCTAAATACTAAGGATAAGATCTGTGCCTTAATGAAATCATTAGGAATTTTTGTTACCTCAAAAGATATTCTGAAAACTTAATGTCATTGCTATGCAATGACAAGAAAACCCCCAAAGTTCTTTGGATGTGTAAACCTGAGATTATTAAGGAATGAGAAGGGAGTAATCCAGCTGCTGTTATTCTCAACACTCATAAGGCAAGTACTTGACCATACTTGTGTCTGTTCTTTGGGGAGTATATCAAGTCCTGGAGTTCAAAGGAGGGTCACAGAAATTATACAGGGCCTGGAAAACAAGTCTTCTCAATCAAGGCTTAAGGAGAGCTGCTTATCAGATAAACTCAAACACAGATTACAGGCACACGCAGGGAGATATTCTGCAAAAAAGAAGAAACCTTTCAACCTTTTTGGCAAGGACTTAGCAGGACTCATTTTCCCAACACTAACAGTAAAATTCAATTCTTAAACATGGCAATAGCTTATTACTGAAGATGATTAAACACAGAGAAAGTGAGGGACTATGGCATTGAGTTTCCAAGGTTGAAAGTAACCCTTTCTAATACAATTTTTGTTCTCATTGAGCTTTAAGGAAAATTCTTTATCCTCTTATTCCACAGGTAAGTATGTTAATACAGATGAAGAGGGCAGTGAGAGGAAACTAAGCCAAATGGAAGTACAGTCCTTTCAGATGTTCAAACAGATGGACTTGTATCTCCTACATACCCTTACCTTGGGTACAGCCATAGGTATTGCAACTCCATGATCTATGACACTTTCCATGCTCTGAGGCTTCAATCCCTCACCTTAAAGACAGGAAAATGTATCTAATTTCTGCTTTACCTAGCATATTTTATTTTAGGGGTTTTTTACCCTGCTATTTTTTCCTTTCTCTTACACAGCAGGGTCTGTAGCTGAGGACTGGGTGCTAAGACAGCAGAGCTGGGCAGAGTGGGGGAGCTCTGGGAGAGGCTGGTCAGGGAGGGTGAAGCCTGGCAGTGCCCACCTGGCCCTGACATTTTGTCAAGCAGGAGTGTCCTGCAGCACTCCAACACAGACCTTTATGTGTCAGGTGGCTGGCTTGCTAGGATCATTCCAGCTGTTTTCATCCAATAAATTCTATATCATTTCAGGGTATTCAGCAACCTTCCAACACCTCCAACAAGGCCTACAGAGAATTGGAGAGAGACTTATTACAAGGGCACGTAGTGACAGGACAACGGGTAATGGCTTCATAATGAAAAGAATGTAGGTTTAGATTCAATATTAGGAAGAAATTATTTAGTGAGGTTGCTCAGAGGAGCTATGGATGACCCACCTCTGGCAGTGTTCAAGGCCAGGCTGGATGGGGCTCTGAGCAACCTGGTCAAGTGGAAGATGTCCCTGCCAATGGCAGGGGGATTGGAATTAGATGATCTTCAAGGTCCCTTCCAACCCAAACCGTCCTATGGTTCTATGGTTCGCAGTTTGTGCATCTCCTGTTTCAGGCATCTCCTTTTCTCAGGCAGCTCCTGAGAATCAAAACGTGTTGTGCCACTGCTGTGAGGCAGCGGGTGAGATTGATCGCGGTCAGCACCAGCAGTGGAAGGCTGAAGGATTCCTTACCCAGCTCTACTCCCTGTCTCTTCACATACACCTGTTATGTCCCACACAATGCAAGACACATTTTGAGCAATTACATAACTGAATTAAACCCTGACATTTTTTTTCTCTGGATTAGTCAGAGCATGTCCACGTAAATGAGTGAAATGCTGTAGGGTTAGTAGCAATTCCTCCATGGATGCTTTTAGCATGGGCTGAATCCAAGGTAATTATGCCATTTTACAAAATGAAGTGTCCATATGTAGCTGTCGCAGACTAGCAGTGATTAGTGACTGACTTGCTTGATTACAGAAGTCATTGGGCAAATTTTGTAGTGCAACTGTATTCTGATCAAGAAGGAAATAAGAAATTTAGTTGAGTGCAAATATAGGCATCACTGCCAGATGTTTATGAAGAGCCAAGAAAAGACAGGATACTAAGCCCCTCCTGTACTAGTCAAGAGAACAGATCCTGGCTGTGAAAAACAATTGCTTTCTTTCCTCCATTTGCTGGGTAATCCTTGCTCTAAAACACACTCTGCCAGAATCCTTGTACAATTAACCAGAAAGCTTCTGAGCACACGTCTCGTCTCTCAGCTCTAAAGCCAGGCAGGTTGCAGGCCTCACTTTGCTTCCTTTCGGCCAGAGAAGCTGGACATGGCAAAGCTCAACTGAGTCAGCCAGTCTGTGTTTGTGAACAGGAGGCAATAATTCAAGTTGCTGAAAGGATGTTGAAACAGTAGGGTGTAAAATATTTGATTGTGAAAACAGTGATGTTCTGTCAGTTCTTAGGCCAACTCTGGCCTAGCTTAAAATGCCCAGGCAGGTCCAAAGCATGCCTGCCATTTGCTGACCCCAGTGGGGCCATTTAGCTGTTTAAAAATAAATTAAAATTATAAATAAATAAATAAATAAATAAATAAAACCCGTCACTCTCTGAAATCTCAGCTTTAGCTTTGGCCTCAGGGAGCTGAAGCTGCAAAGGGAAATACCATATAGGCCCCGCCTACTGAGGCCAATTTCCAACCCCCTTAGACAACTGCAGTTTTCCATGACTTGTTTCTATTCTTCAAAGAGTACCTGAAGTTTCAGTAGTGTCCCTCTCTTTCCAGCCCAAGGATACAGACCAATGAGCTGTATAGTACTCTGAGAGAACAACAGTGCTTGTTAAAATAAAACATACATGAGAAAGTAACAACTAATAAAACAAACCAGATTTAAGTTCTTTTCTGCTCATTGAAAACTTTTTCCAGGCTACTGTTAGACATCAGACAACTTTGTAATCTCTGTGCAAAATCAAATACTGTACCACATAAAGTGAATTACTTGGCAAAATGTGACAGATTTCACAGTGGAAATACTGAAGTTATTTTAATTTGGTTTTTGTCATCTAATTTTTTTTGTTTCTTTTAATAGTCTAAGAAGCCAAAAGAAAATAAAGGTCACAATTGAAGTGTGAGAGGAACTCATAATTTATAGCTTTTTGACAGCAATCACAGGGAGTCACAAGAAAAAAGATTCAAAGTGCTGATACCTGGAAAGATACATAGAAATAACAGCACAAGCCAAGAAATATCTCCTTAGGCTCCTACTCATCTTTCAACTTCTTTCATTAATTACTGCATAATATTCTCACTCCTTAGAGCACTTCCCTCACTCTTACTAGCATCACCAGCATAGAGCTTCCAGAAAATATCAACTGAAAGCCAGCAAGGAGGTCACAAGACACACCCACCAAGTCTAAGTTCCCCACTCTCTTCAAACTACAGGATAAAATTTACGTTAATAAACATCGTAACAATTGAATAGTTTAATGATCCTACTTTCAGCTCAATCTTTCAAGTTTTTCCTCCCTCTTTCCTTCTCTTCCCTTTGCATCCTTTTTTTTTTTTTTAGCACACGGAAAATTTTAGGGAACACCATCCATACCAAAATTGTTGCCTTACAAAATCAATTTCATAGAATCAAAGGGCAAGATTTGAAAAGAAAAAGGTATAGAACTCAATATTTCATAGAAATTAAGTAAAGTTATCTCTTTTTCCTTTATTTAATAGGGAAATCTTATTTGCTTTTCTCCACACTCATGAGCAGAAAATTTCAAATAATTTTGTGCCTTAATTCAAACATGGAGAAGAAGCATCACAGTGACAGATAAGCTCAGTGACCCAAGACACTATTTATCACAATTATGTACATTACAGGGGTTTTCTTACTGTTAAAAACCAATTTTTGTTTGAGAAATAATGAAGTGTTTTGATCCTAAGGATAGAATCACAAAGAAGCCTCCCAGCATAGAACGATTTTTTTCAAAAATCAGTGGGTAGAGTCAAGATTAGACTGCAGGACCAAACATGAAATGATAGCTTGCTTTATTCTTAGCAGTTTTAATGTTTGTAGATGACAGTGTCTTCACAAATGTCTCACTTAGATGGTGCTTCCAGGCTCAGAGTCAGAATTACAGAAAAAATAAAGAATGGGTAAATCAAGTGCACTAATATTCACGCCCTTTGATTTCATGCCAGTTACCCACAGATTTTCACATTCTAGGATTGTGTAACATTTTCCATGGATTCTCTTTGTGGTTACCAGTGGCAGCCACATTCACAGGAATCTCAAACAGTGCTCCTGCTGGAGACCTGTGATGGACAGAATCCACTGACTACTACCAAGTCACTTTCTAGTTTTAGTTTCTGAAGCATGTATTTTACTTTTCAGCAGATTGCAGGGTAGATTGGCACCAACAAAAATGCAAATTTAGTTCACTGATCACGAAGGATGCAGAATTCTACAGGTGAAAAACAAGACAAGAACCCAAAAGCATGGTTTAGGATGAATATAGAAAAGGGCATTTCAGCAGACACTTAACCCTAGGAAAGATAAGTAACTACAGCATTATGCTGGGATTCAGGGAATCTCCAGTTTGATTCTAGTCACTTATCTGCCAAACAACTGGTTTGATTATCTGTTTCCTGATCTAAAAAATAGATCAGAGAATAGGATATTTCTGTTAAGTGTTTTTGAGACTTTTAAGTCAACATTCAGCATAAAGACTTATTTCTGTTATAGGTAAAATCATTAGACATGACATTTAGTCTATGCATAAATCAATCACAGTTTGCCAAACTTTCAGGTTTTCATATTTGAAATTTACTGTGTATGGAACAATGCTGTATTTGCAAAGTGGCTGAACAAGAATTCCTTCTGTGGGGTGTAATTTCTATTGTTCATTTCTATTTATTGTAAAGGAAATAGATCATGTTGTACCAGGACCAAAGGTGGTATTAGTTAGCAGGCGCCCTTGCTATTGAAGTAATAAATTATCAGGTTTTTACATCCACTTTACTAAAGAGGCAACTCTATATTCATATGCTGAACAAATGAAACATTGTTTCAGAGGAGAGATTTTGAGTCAGAAAGGATTCCAAATTTCTTTGCACTGAACTGATAAAAGAAACACTTCCCCCTTTTACTACATGATAGTATACAATCACACAGAGGAAAAGCACACAGACCTAGATATTTCCACTAGATTATTGACAGAAATAGATGGCAAATAGCTGGAACATGTACCTTTCTACTGTCACCATCCCTCTACATTTCATCTAAAAGTACATGTTCCTATGTGTCTCCTATTTAGATCCCTTAGCAAGGCAGTGGATGCAAAAAGAATGTCCTAAATTAAACCTCCTACAGTTTGCACACTGACTATGCTTCTTTTTTACTCTCACTCTTTGGCCTATGCCATTTTATTTCCATGCAAAGAATTTGGCTCTTTGGCACATTAGAGAGAAACCAAAGGACTAACCTTTTAGTGTTGGGAAACAGCTAATGTTCCTGCCAGTGAGCTAAAGCTGGAGTATCCCTTTGTCATGGCCAAATTTATGACACGGATCAAAAACTATAAAAAGCTGTGTTGCATCCTGCCATTAAGGAGAATTAATATTTTCAGTGGTATGTTAACCAAAGTTTTTCCAGTGTCTCTCGTTAAAAGCAGATTGTTGACTTTTCATCCTGGTGTGCCAAACATTTTCACTGAAACCCTAACAAGACTTTCATCTTATAACCATTATTTCTTAATGGACTTGGATAGGGCCAGTGTACAGGAATGGATTTCCTTTTCAGCTCAGCGCAATGGCCCATCATTAGTGTGCTGGGTCTTGGAGAACCATTACACATGCAAACATTTAAAGTATTTCCAGGGTAACTACTTTTCTTTCCTGAAATGCAATTCATGTTTTATCTATTATATTTGAGGAACATTTGGTCACATTTCACCTTTCAAGTATCTCTACTATGATTGCTTCTCATTCTGCTATATAGTAAAAGTCATAATGAATGAGATCATGCACAAAAACATTTTTTATGGAGTGGATTTTGTAGAACTTTCCCCTCATCTTGGGCAATAAATCTGTCTCTGAAAACCACGAAGCCCAAATCCTGACCATTTGACAAGAATACTGTATGACGACATCACTCGCCACTTATTTCTTATTATTGGGTAGATAATAGCATTCATATTTGGCAAATAAAAAAAATAATCTGCTGTTTGCCCTTTCAGTGTTTCTATTTTTAATAATATTTCTGTTCATTCCTGTTTTCCTACTGGCGATGCCCTGATATATGTCACCAAATAGAACTCACTAGCTTTGCAGGAATGTTGGGGGTTTTTTTTCCAAGCTGACATGAGCAGTGTCAATTGCTTTCAAAAGTTGTCCATTCCTCCTATTAAGCCCTCTCATTCCTAATATGTGCTTCTAAAGATTCCTTAACAATTACATACACAGATGCAGTTTTGGAAACTTTCAACCTTTGACGATATTTTGAATCATGGCCCTATTGGCAGCAAATGAACTCAAAAGTAACAACCCTGGAGTGTGATACCATCAGTTCTAAGAAGCTGTGTAATATTTATATGTCTTCATTCAGACTTTATATCAAATGTAACAGGCTTTGCAACCTTCATTAAGATAAGCTGGCACCCAGAGGTTACCATATGTTCCTCTTTTTAGGCTAGTGTTTAAGTGCAGATGTATATTTATTTTTCCACTCTACAGTCCTCCCTGAACTGTTCTTACTGCAAAGCTAATGAAACCATTGCTTTAATCCCCACTGGCCTTCAGGGTACATCATATGGTCCTTACTATTTAAGAATTCTTTTTTGTGTGCTTTTTATTTCCTTACTTCTGCAGTATTTATAACATCCCAGTTCAAGCAGCTTTGCTTTTTCTATGGGCGTCAGGGAAACTAAAACATTCAGTATCACACTCAAGGCAGAATTGAAGCCAAACTGCCTAGGTCAGATGCAGAACAGTTCTTCCTCCACCATTCTCCTTTTGCCCAGCATCTTCTCAATTTGTGGAGCCATCCAGGACGGCATTCATTAACAGACTTGTCAGATATTTTTAAGTTGGACTGCTCACCATTCCAATCCAAAGATCTTTATGGTATCCCAGTCAGTGTTTCTTTAGAGAACATAGTTACTATAAACTTCCAAACAATTAACTCAAGGTTATCAAGGCTCTGCAATAGACACCAGCCACCGTCTTTGTAGCAGACAAATTCATTTATAATTTCTATTTCTCTTTCTACATTATAACCTTTCCATATTTCTTCAGGCCTGCTCCAAACACCATCTGAATTTGTGAAAGCATCACAAATATCATGGGTGATTTTTAATTAATTTTTTTTTATAACGACCATATGCCAAATCATTTGAACTATGCACGCCTTCCGATTGCCCTGAGTTGCACATGTAACCTTTAGTCAAAAAAGCAAGTGTAGAGCATGCTGGAGGCTTTAAGGCCTCCAAAATACAAGGGCTACAGATTTGACCCCATTTTCTTCATTCCCTTTCTAAAGTGGATGAATTCCTTGGTGCTTGATACTAGTCTATAAGATTAGACTTTTATACTATGTTTTATACTTCAGCAAATCCCACTGAACTCATTCTGTTTTATGCTTCTTCTTAGAGGAGACTATTACATGTAAGCTGAATCTCTTAACTATATCAAATCCAATATAAACACCCTCTTTATAAGACACACCTCACTCTAATGCTCAGTGTGGAACTCCTAACAAAAATTATAAATGGAGTGCTTTGTTCAGGCATTTAACTCTTTCATTTCTAATATCAAATCACAATGCCTTAGAGGTTTTTATTTTTCACTTAAAAATAAATACAAAGGGAAGTCGTAACTTAACCCATATGATGTGTTTGAGCAAATCTGGGAGAAGATTTTAATAACAGAAGAAAACTTCGGATGTGACTTTGCCAAAATTTTAAGGTTTTTAATCTCACTTTTTTGAGGGGTGTCTGGGAAGGAGTGGGGGGAGGGGAATGTGCTAAAACTTTGCTAATTGTTGGAGAATTCAAACCTGTTTTCATTTATTTGAAATTATTATATAATGGAAGTGGGACGCTATAATTCAACCCAAATGGACGACTTCAATAAGCGGGTGGAAGTGATTCAGTACATTAAAGAGAAGCTGTTTCAATAACAAATCTTTATTATAATCAGGAGTGAAGTGGTTAATTTAAGTTTTTACTGAAAAACAGGCTGGCAAAAATGTTTCCAGGGATGTGGGGATTTTTTTCCTTTTACTCAGTAGGGGTTTGGAGAGGAGGTTTGGAAGGGAAGGAGGGCTTTGGTTCCAGGATCCCCGCATTCCCACGAGTTCCATTAAGGAAGGGGGAAGGGCTTCCTGCTGAGGCAGCCATCTGCAGTTTCTGTGAACAGCAGGAACCAAAGGCCTGGTAAAAGGAGAGTAAACCCAGGGTGACAATTCTGTCTGCAGTCAAAGTCAGAATGTGGCTGATTCTTTTATTATTAGTCATATTGTTACTACTATTATTACTAAGGAGGAGGGAGGGTTTCTCTGGCAGAATTAGCAGGTCTATAATGGAATATTAATTACGAGCAAACAATAGGGTTACAGGCAGAAAACAGTCAAGCACAAACACACCCTGACAGCCTCTCCTGGAATGCACCATCGACAGCAAGCTGGGATTGTCATCATCCAAGCTACTGTCGCTCTGCTACAAACTATCTGAAGCCTATGGATGCGTGTCTGAGGTCCCTTAAATTATTGCTTTCTAGGCTAGAGTAAATTAGACCTGGATTTTTGTAAAGTGCTGTCACTTAATACCTATTTTATTAAGGTTATTTTTATGCCCATAATTTGAGGGTAACACATCTGTTATTTCCTCTGCTGCCTGGCTTTGGTGAACATTGCCTATGGAAAGTAACAAAGAGTGACACTGGAAAAAATAACAAGGGTGTTTTAACTTCCAACATCTGGAGAAAACAATATTAAGGAAACAGGAACAAATAGGTACGGTAGCCTACAAAGCAAAAGTCCACTTTTTAACAACAGTGCATAGTTTATACTGTACAGTAGATTTTTATGATTTTAGTCTGGGCAAGCTAATACAAAAAATAAGGTTGAAAAATCTCATTAAAGAAGCAGCAGTTCCAGCTCTTGTTTAGGTCATCCTAATGCCAAAACCCCAGGTACAAAGGGAGAGGAAAAAGAAAGGTACTAATATCCCTTCCAGAAAAGACTTTCAAAATTCTATCTCAAAAGCTTCCTGTTATTTAGTTTTCAATAAAGTTTTATCACTGCTACATATATGTCCCTGGCTGCTTCCTACACAGACGCAGAAAATTCTACTGTATCATATGGAACTTGAAAACTGAATTAAGCATTCCTGTGGAGTGATAAATATCAAGATTAAGAGACCAGTGGTAGTTTTTTGAGAAAAAATAGTCAATTATAAAACCTCTTAATATTTGCATTCATATCATTGAGTATAACACAATAAATCAGAAAATATATCAAATAATCCTTTAGGGAAAGGGATGCATTTGCCATAAAAATATCTGCTTGGAAATACCACATTTCAATACTAATTTTTTGTTTTCAAATTTGATAGATTTATTTTACAATGTACATTCCTAAATCCTCCCATTTGTTGTCTGAATTCCTGTTTGTGACCTTGGAATTCCAAATTTATTATGTCATCCTCTGCCTTTTTTTTCCAAGGGCATTGTATTAGAAAATGAAAACAGTATGAAAATACTTCCCTGTCCCTGCACACCCTCTCCTTTTCTCCTGTTAACAAGTAT
The DNA here is from genome assembly GCA_013400975.1 of Atrichornis clamosus. NCBI lineage: Eukaryota > Metazoa > Chordata > Aves > Passeriformes > Menuridae > Atrichornis > Atrichornis clamosus. The sequence goes on from WBMZ01011765.1 coordinate 77,116, forward strand.
CGCCTTGGCAAATTTTGTTTTTTAAATGGAAAGGCAGTTTATACTTACAGTACTCTGCAAAATAAAAGGTCTAGCTTTGTTTCACAAACGTTAAGGGATGTGTGTAGCTGAAGCTGCTCATTTCTAGCTACTGGTTTTGGGGTATAGAGATTTCTGCCTTCATTTATTTTAATTTTTTTTTAAGGAAAAAACACATTAGACTGCTGAAGGAGTTCCTGCATTTTTTGTTTTAACTCTTCTAAAGGAGGATTCTGTTTCCAGTGGCACATTATTATTTTAGCAGTTTTCCTCATATAAAGGCTACAGGTAAGCAAAGGCCGTTTCTCCTGCCAGTAAAGAGAAGTAGATAGGTCGTGGTTAAGAACAGATGTCTGCAATGGCTGGACAATTGCTTGTGACAGCAAAAGCCCAGAGGAAGGCATTGCACACCTAAACAGTAGATGTGCTGTTTGGTTCCCAGTACACATGCCTTGGGTCAGTAAAGAATTTCTGCATTTAAATAGGTTTTGTTTCCATGCAAAGCTAGCAGTATGCCCAGGGTCTTTTCTCAGTAGGTTTTCTGTCTGGGTGCTTAAAAGCAACTCCAGGCACAGGTGAAGCAACTTCAGCTACTGGCTGAATATCCCAGCCAGGCTGCAAAATGACAGGGTACATGGCAGGAGAAATTCAGTAATGAGAAATTCTACTTACAAATGATATCTGTTTTAAATCTTAGTGCAATGTAAAAGCTGACATAATGATTATCAGTCTAACCTGAAAATCCTCCTTATTTTAATTGGTATTACAAATGCTCAGCACCTCACAAGATTAAGTTCAAAGTCACCTTAACACACAGCTTTTCCTTCACAAGTACTAATCTTTCTAAAGAAACTTTGAGACCCAAACAAAATCAAATTTTAAAAATATTTGTCTGCTTTAAACACTACCAACTGACACCACAAGATGTGTGACACCACTCTCAAGAAGAGTACAAGAAACTGTTTCTGTCTTTAAATCATAAAACATTGTTTTCCTCAGATGAGGCTGTAAATGTAATCCAGTTTCCCAAAGCTGAAACTAAACTGCTGCAGCATTATAGGGGTTATACTATTTTACAATAAAAGCTCAAAAAACCCTAAAAAATCCCCCATATAACTTTGCTTTAGTAGCTTTGCTTTTTAAAAATTGTCATAGCCAACACAATTATTTTAAAGAAAGATGAGTTTCCTAGTTTTCTTCCCAAAGTTGTTAACCCACAATTGGAGAAGTTCTCCTTCTGGAAACACACCAGACGCTCTTATAGAATTTAAGATATTTAATGTAAAAATGTAGATTGTTTCTTGTATACACGTTTATAACAACTTCACCTGTGATTGCTCTATATCACCTGTTGCAGAAAACACCTTAGGTTTCAGTGGCTTGAAAACACAGTAGGCATTATTGATGAAAGGTACAGCATCTGTTTAAATGACATCTAGGGTTTTTCAGTTGGTTAATAGCTTAATAGCTTTAGCTATCAGAGAAATGCAGTACGTATGGGTAGCACCTCAGAACAACATGCAGGCACAGTATATGCATTCATAAATGAGTAAAATTTATCCCTGAATATATGGGTATCAGGAGACTTCTTTATCACTTTAGTCCTCAAAGTAAGGCTCCAGTGGGATTTGAAAAATGTGTGGGCTTTTTTCCAGCCCTGTGAGGTGAATTATACCTAGTGAAACAGCAGATATGCCTGTGCAGACAGGTGCAAGCAGTTCCCTTGATTCCTCTGCGTCTCTGGTCTCAGCCGGCTGCATCCCAGATCCAACCCAAAAGCTACACGAGCACGTTTCTCTGAGATGTAGTTATTGGCCTGGGCACAGTCAGCCTTCCAACACGCTAGCTAAGAATATACCAAATAGTTACTGAAGGGAGTGTTTAGTTAAAGCTGTTTAGTATACAGAACACTTAGAAAGCAAATTGAACAAACTAATGACATCCCTCTAAAATTCATTCAAACATTACAAAAAAAAATCCAGACAAGAGGCATAGCATTACAAATGGCCTTAAAAATATATCACAGAATCATAAATAATCCTCAAGGATCATCGAAGTCCAACTCCTGGCCCTGCACAGGAGACCCCAAGAGTCACACCATGTGCCTGAGTGTTGTCCAAACACTTCTTGACCTCAGATAGGCTTAGTGCTGTAACCACTTCCCTGGGGAACCTGTTCTGGTGCCCAGCCACCCTCCAGCTGAAGAACCTTTTCCAATGTAAGCCTCCCTTGACACAGTTTCATGCTACTGCTTTGGGTCCTGTCCCTGATCACCAGCAAGAAGACATCAAAACAGTTCAGTGAGCTGTATGTCACAATTTTCAAAAAAATAGTCTGAGTTTGTAAAAGAAATGTGGTCAAGAGGCCAGTATTTTTTAAATTCTGATACCCTTCCTCATTCATAATATGTGTCATAAAATGAAGTGGAAGAAGTAAATGAAGCAGTGAACACTTAATAGTTTTACTGACATTTTTGTACTACCAAAACAAACTATACTGCTTTTTTAACATATACTGGGAATTTACCAGTTCAAATGCTGACCAATGACCCTAGTTCAGTAAAATACCTAAACATGCATTTAAGCAATTTCTGAATGTGTAGTATAAAGCAAAAGCTTAAATTAAAGCATATGCTTAAGTCCTTTGTTAAATTGGAACATTACTATTCACATAAATTGCAGTTTCAAGGCAAGCAATTGTTCTACAAATTACTCTGAAATTATTCTAAAAGCCTATCACAGAAATCTGAGTAATTCATAATACTAGAAAGTCAACAGGAAGACCAATGTCTGTCAACTGGTGTTTGGAGCAAGATATTGATTCCCAAGTGCAGCAAGGTTAAAATGTTATAGCAACATGATCTGGCATGATTTTTCAAAAACTTACAAGCAAGAGAAATGCACCAGGGAATGCACCCAGGGAGCGTTAGACCATGCTTCTTAGAAGGCTGGATTTAAGAGTAGAACTCTGAGGAAATCACAAAGAAAAAAGTCATATGTCTTTCAGTCCCCAAGGATCTGGTTATGAATTTACAGCCAAGGACATTAACCTCTAGGTTACTTGTTCTTCAGATCTGTCAGAAAGAAACCTTTCCTTATTAACTCTTCCACACCACAGATATAACTCCTCTTCATAAACTAGTACTCTGTTCTTTCTATTGAATGTATTGCACATAAAATAAAACAATTATTTTTTAGAAAAGAGAGAGAGAGAAAAAATTAGTCTTTATTCATTATGAGGAAGGAATAGAGTCAAAACAACTTAATTCCCCTTTGTTTTCCAATTTGGTTTTGAAAGAAAATGAGATTAGCTAGGGGAAAAGAACACTGAAAGATTTCTGACCTGAATCTCGTAGGCTAAACACACTAATGGAGGAGAAACTGCAAGAGCTGTGAGAGATGTGAAGGAACTGTACAGTGCAAAAGAAAAGGAAAATATTTACTAATGCAAAGACTGTTGTCCACTAGTGTTCTCAACCAAGACACAATGTCTCCCTTCTCATGTTCCAGTGTGATAAAAACTCATTTATGGAATAAACCACAAGAAAGGTAGGGGTCATTACTTCTGTGTTTGTATTAGACCTGGCTTCTTCTTAATTTTAACATATGAACCCTGAAACAAATATCCATTTCCTTTGTACCATGGGAAGAGGAGGTCTTTTCAAGCACAAAAAGTAATTGAAAAAAGATATTTTCTGGTTTTAATAAGAACTAAGCCAACATGATATAAAAACCCTCTATGTTTTGCAACACCTGTCACAACTTCAAAGAATGTGAGAAGTGGCTATTGCAAAAAATAACAGGTGTCAGCCTAGAGATGTGAGGTCCAATATGTGGCAGAAGCACAGCAATTCAGGCAGTTGTTAATAGAACACACAACCCAAACTCTGCTTAAAAAGCAAAATAGAAAAAGCCCCTTATGACCCACAAGCCAAAATGGATATTTTTAAAACCCTACATGTTCGTATTATCTCATAAGTAATATATCATCGAAATATGCAAAGGGATTCAAAAATAGACTGGAACAAAACTGAGGTTAAGAAATCAAGCATTCAAGGCCAGGAAAGAGAGAAGTAAAGGCTAGTGTTTAAAATACGGCCTTGCAAATGTTGAAATTTGATTTTAAAAATGCAAAATGGATCATCAGCTAAAAACTGATAGAGATTGCATGATCTGGGAAAGATTCAGTCTCAGAATATTAATTTTCCTGGTCATAAAGTCTATAGATATGCAAAAGCCTTTAAACTGATAGATCTCTGATACAGTCCTGAAAACTGGACAGAGTTCTCTAGTTAGTCCAAATAAGAACATACTGAGTGACAGAAACATTGGAGGTATTACAGAACCGGTCCTAAAAATTACAATTTAACTGCAATTTGCATAGGAGGTGCTGCCTTCCAATACACTGTGGATAAAAGAACCAGGAAAATCCCAGGATGGCTCATTTATTATAATTCATTTATGATTTCATAATTTTTAGTGCGCTGTCACTATATCTCTGCTAAAAGCAGGCATTAAGTTTCTTGAGGGGTTAACAATATAAAATTTCCTTTTCTTTCTTTCTGACTACCCAAGAGGGACAGAGAGAGTAACATCCGATTAGTAAGCACGCTTCCTCTGTGATGCTAACTGTGAAATATGTAGCTGGCCCAGGGTGCTAACAAGGACTATGTGCATGAAGCATAGAAACACACTGGGTTGTCTGAAACATAGCAACAGACTGGGTTACAGGGTCCTCCCTCAGTGCTATCTAATTTAGCTTATTGAAGGTTATTCATAGTCTGGGTCCCCTGAGGAGCTGTCATGGTGACTCATGACAACCCCATATCCGGTGTGTTTGCCATCATGCTGTTGTATATGGGAATAGAACATCTCTTTCTTTAGAGGTAGGCAGATGTGCATTGGATGTGGGGTTTCCAGAAGGGATTAAGTGATTTGGACACTTTCTCTCAGTTGTTAAGAATGCACCTGAGGAGCCTATCCAATGGTAAAGCAAAGTCACTGAGTTGTTTTGGAGATCCTGGGCCAGAATTTCAAAAAAATAATTAAATGAGACACTTTTTTCTCCTTCAGTGCTATTCCTGCATCTCTTAACATATCTTTTTTCAGTTATCACTTTATTTGACAGAATATTCTAATGATCCTAGTTTATTCTGACTGTTACCTCTTCAGATTGTTGGAATGTTATTTTGGGAAAAGTGAATGAGGGCATTCGCTGGTGTTTTCTATCTTACAGGTGGCACAATATTGATTGCCAGCTGGATGAATGCAAGTAGAAAGTCTTCCTAGGAAACCACAATCCTGCCAGATGCTTTGCTTTTCTTGTTCCATGAAGCTTAGAGCAACAACATTCCAGACAATGCTTTCTACTGAATAGACAGTGCAGAATGCTCTGGGCTGTGCTAAATAACTGAATTAATTTTATTCTCAGATGCTGAGAATTTCAGGCTGTGACAAATTAATCCAATTAATTGTGTTCCAAATTAACTGAAAACAGCAATAAAAAACCACCTTTGAAAAACCACATCTGAGTCAAGGTAGAGAGAATTTAATCAGTATTATGTAGCATGCATTGCAATTCCAAAAGTAAATTTTTATCTAGGTCTTATTAAAAATCATTTAGAAATCCAAATGTTCTATAAAAGCAGAAGGAGTACAGACAACAGCATATTTATTAAGCAAGAGTGGTCAGAATCTCCCTAGTTCCTTCAAAACCCCCAGTCAATGTTTTTCTTTAAAGTTATGTTCCGTGATTCAAGCTCTAGAGAATTTAAGTTCTTTGCTTCTTTGCTGGCTTAGCCAGCTCAGTCAGGTCTTTGTCAGCAGCTGGGAAGGGTTGCAAGTACACAGCTACCAGTTCATTTAGGACCAAACTGTGGTACACTTATTCATGGTGGGCAGGAATTTACCCTCCCTACATTAGTTTTAATAGGAATTCATTGGGAGAAAATGCTGCAGAAGTCTGGTGCTTAGTTGACAAATTGATACATTTACCAAATACCAAACAGGATTGGAGTCCGTAAAACACAACTGCAAAACAAAAGTTTCAGGTTTCATTTCAGTAGCCAAGAAGGTAACATTTCCTGATCTCTTGAGAGGAATTCTTGGCATTGTATGCAACTTTAGCTTTTTACCTAATAGTACCCTAGAAACTGTAAAATACTCCAATTTTAATGAACAGGAAAAAAATAGAGTTATGACAAGGGGATAACGGAACACTAGCTCTCCTCTCAGCAGAGAAATACCTCTTGTAATTCTATTTTCCCTCACTAAACTCTTCCTAACAACCTTTTCTCTCTATTTCTCTCATGTGTATAAAGAGGAAGATGGACATAAAGAGAAACATTTTACAGAAAAATCGTTTGACCCAGGCTCCTCCACAGACCCTGGTGAACCTCCCTGGCAATGAAACACAGGGAGGAAACAGGTGTGGGAAGGAGCCACGCACACACTTCCCTCAACAGTGGCCACAAAATTCAGACACAACAGCTAAACCCACTCCTGCAGAAGCAATGTCTGTGACATACATCAATTAGTGTTTGTGGCAAAACAGCAAAGTGTGAGGAACCTTTTTCAAAAATAGGAGTAGGGTAAGGTGAAGCAGTATTTCTCTAAGAGAAAGATGTCTAGGGAAAGAAAATAAGTAAAAGCCTTCAGAATCAAAGAAAACTACGTGATAATTCTCAAACCACTCAAAAAGCAGTATCTCATTGCAGCATCTACCGAAGCACACCTTTGATGTTGTATGTTTGCTAGTTTTCACAGAGGTGTTAAACTCTTAGTTGTGTTCATCTGTTAATAACAGAATGCTTTAAGAATCTTTGATCTGTTGTGTATTTCCACAGCATGTATCAAAATGGGGTCTTGCTTCAAGCCTGGGTCTACAAATAATTACAAGATTCAACCTCTAGCTTTGCCTGTTGTCATTGATCCCTAGTTTTTCATTAGCACACCACAAACTGAAAGGTTTCACTTCCATATACTTCTTAAAGATTGTAAGTGATTTTTCAAAAATATTTACCTACTGCTTTCTCTTCTCATGGAGACTGAAACAATGTGCAATATGTTTCCTTTCTATTTATTCTAATGATTCTGTAAAGTTTTCTGCTTTAGACACCAAGCTAATTTTAATCAGTGATAGAGTTTTTGTCTTGTTCAGTGTGCTTCTCCAAGTGGTGTACAGATGCATAATCTTCACCTTTTGTTTAAAATAATCCCCATCACCTATGGAGCATTACTCCTAGAAAATACGTGTTCTTTTTGCTTTGCTGAGATTGACCCGGGTACACACCGCAATTTTAAAAATTGGAAAGGAGATGGAGCTTCTACACAGATGGTGGTTTCTAAGCCATAACAAATTAACTGATCAAACTGTGTAATATTCTCTGCATTGCAGAGTTCGTTCCCTACATTATGATATTCATCACCACCCTCTTCCTTCCTCCACAGACTCTCAGAAGTTTCACACTATATCCATTTCCAGCACTCCTCTCAGATTCCCCAGGCAAATGCCAATCAAAGCTTCCTTTGTTGGTGATATGTACATTCCTTCATGAGCTATAAAGGGTAAGTATGTCCCAACTTTCTTCAGGCTATCATAGGCACGTGCAATATTATTGTCCCATAGTTTATCTTACCATACCCTAGAGAAATCTCATCATCCTGTTTTCTTTATATGGGCTACAGATGTCTTAGCCAAGCTTCCTCACCACTGAGTCACTGACCAGGATTGTTTACGTCTTCATAATGAGTCACCTTCACGATTTGGCTCATTGTCAATACTTGTGCTGACGGCCTCAGCTAGTCTCTGTTTTGTCTCATTCTCCTTCATCTTGTCAGTGTAGCTGTACCTGTTGGGATTAAGAACACAAAATGGCTCCCTCCTACTTTTCCTTTTCCTTATGTATGACACTTCATGTTCACTGATGTCACTTTCTATCTCTAGAATGACTGCTGTTACAAAACTTTGACTTTCATGTTGTTCCAAGATCCTGTGCCATAGGAAATCCAATTAAAAATTCTTTTTTTGCATCCAGGAATATCAGTTGATGTGCAAAAGTGCCATATCTTTGGTCAAATGTCAAACTACATTTAATATGTGTCTTTCATCCTCTTCATTTATAAATAGGAATATTGTGAATATTGCAAATATCTACAATGCTTTAGAAGTCATATTGTCTTTTTGTAGGATATCTTTTCACTTATTGGAATGTGTAAATGACTAAGATTTCTTCTGGCCCAAGAACTTTCCTTTTTGCACCATGCATACCCTTGAAGGTTCATTTTGTGAATGTTCTGTATTTATTAATTCTTTCCTTTTCTAATCACTATGTTTAGTATGCCCACTCAGCACCTAACTCCCCCTTAGATCTAAACTCCCTGCAATCAGTGGCTGGCTGGGCTCCCAGAGTTAGTCAGCCTCATTTTCTATTCCACCTTCAGGCTTTCATGTGCTACTTCAGAGCCATTATAGTCATGTTTCCAAAACAGCAAAGTAATTTTAATATTTTCATTGTATCTTTATTTTCTAAATTTGCATTGCAAATATGCTTTTATATTAATTCCTTACTTTCAAAAAATAAAAAAATATTAAAGTACTAGATAAATTCCCTTCAGGAATCTTTCGCAATTCTGATTCACAATTCATAAGTTGCATTTGCTTTGTTGAATAAAAACCTTACAGCAATTGAATTAGGGTGAGAGGTAAAATACTGTCATGAATTAGAACAGGCTAAGAAACCAAAAACAAAGAGTCAGAATTAGTAATCAGTTTTCAGGCAAAAGGTTAACAGGAAGGTGACCAGAACGAAACCAAATTTGCTAGGTTGGGGGATAGGAAAGTTGGGGTGGGTGGTGGTGTAGAATGTAAAGATATGAATAAAAACATTATTGTGTTTAAATATTACTAACAATATAAATAAATCATACTTAAGTTTTTGCAACTTAATCCATGGAAATCTCACCCAGAAAATATCCTTTAAGGATTCAGCTAATAACTTCCAACTTAAACCTGATTTTCATTCAAAACCACAACTTTTGCGGATAGAAACGTGCTTATCTTGTTTTTAAATACCAAAGTGGTTCTGTGAAGGGCAGAATATCTTTGAAGAGCTCCAAATTCTGTGTATACAAGACACAGATATTCTAAACCATAAATGAATTCTTTAATTCTTCAACTTTATTTATTGATCTCAGCTACAGTTTCTTTGACATACCAACTCTAGCCAGACCCACTTACCCACCCAGAAAAAGGGGTTGGTGTACTTTAGTGCCAGTTCAGATTAATGGCTGGCCCTATTATCCTGTTTATTTTTAAATCAAGCTAGATAAACAAATTCTTCCATTTGTCATTATTGTTTCTCTTTCTGTAATTAATCCTCTGAGAAGTTACAAATTAAACAGCATTTACTCAGCCAAAATGGAAACTTCGTATAGTAGTTTCTTTCATAAAGCACTAATCAAATATAAATTCACATTTTTTGAATATGGAAATACTTGTAGTGATGAAAGTTATACTTAGCACATGTGGAATGCATGCTTCATTTTTTAAAATAACAGTGATGCCAGTGAACTTCAAGATGATGAAGTTTAATGGGCCCTGGAACCTGCTCAAATCCAGCTACCTCAGTCCAAATGCTAATGTCAAACTGTAAGCAGGAAAACTCAGAGTCTGAAAGACTCCTTGACCTGATGGGAAATGCTATTTGTGTCAGGGAGAGGAGCGCTGACTGGTTTATGTGATTGAAGGATTGAGAACATTGGCCCACATGAGGTGTATCTTCACTGCAGACAGGATTCCACTATGAAGCTCCCCCTGATATTACGGCTATTTTTAGATGAGGACACGAATAGCACTGTTTGTATTGCTTGGGATGCCTGGGGTATTAATAAAGAGAGCAAGAGACACTGTGCTGGATTCCAGAGGTGCAAAACGATGTAATAAGAATTTTTTGTTTTCAGATGCTAATTTCAGGACCTAATTCTGGTGCTTTTCCAAGTGTGGTTCTGGGCAAGAGACAGGAAGCTGTAGCCAGCTAGCTGTTTGTACACTCTGACAGACACAACCATAAAACAAAGCAGACTTTATGAGTGTGATAGAGCCAATATCACAAATTCTGGAGGTTTTCTATTAAGCTGTCATTCAGTGTTGCACTCCTGCCTTGAAAGAACTCTCAACAACCAACCAACAGCAACAAAAAATTGTATTCAGATTAACAAAAAAACCTATTTACCCTGAACTTCGCTATTCTGACAGTATAGGACAAGATAGTCTCAGTCTTGCAGTTTAGTTGAATGTTACGCTATCCATCAAAATCAGGGATAATACATGACCAATATGGAACATCTGTTTCAGCATAACTTTTAATTAGAAGATGAGTTTTGGATGTTTTCTCACTGCTAAATAAACCAGAAATTTTAAAAACATAAACCCCACATTATTTATGGGCAAACCAATGAAATCCCCATTCCAAAACCACAACTACTCCAGCCATGAATGCTGACCTCACCTCTGCTGCTACAGCTAATAGGAAAACTGATGCACTACTTAGGCTGGGCATAATTTAAAAGATAAAAATTATGCTGAGTTTTCAATTTTGCTAGATATCCGCCAGGGAGAAAGATACTGATTGAGATTCTGTTCTCGGGCCCAATAAACAGAGTTCAGTGGCTAAATGAAGTATTTGTTAACATGAAGCCCAACACATAAAAATTAAGATAATATAAAAATGGAGAAAGTCGTGTGTAAAATTGAAACAAAGGGCCAGCAGGGAATTGGCATTATAAGCAATTTCACAAGGGATTGACTTTTTTTACTATTTTGATTTGTGTGCTAGCTCTAGAACATGCAAGTGCACTGATGGCAATCCAAAGAGGTGTGCATAAATAAGAGGACAAGAAAACCTACTGAAAGAACTGGATATTTGTGAATTGAAATGAGATGACACTCAGTAGTGAAAATATCAAAGCGTGCATTGAAGGACAGGGCTGGCACAAACAGTAAGTCAGCAAGCACTGGTCATAAATTAATTGAGGCTGGAAACTGAAAGATGGTGACTAGCCATTACAGAAATAACCTTCTGAAGGAAGATTTGCTCCAGAGTAAATAGGAGAAAAACATAATTGCTCTTCATAAACATTTAACAAACTATGAAAATACAGACAAGTTTATTTAAAAACTTGAATAGGCCACTCAAGACTTCGCTTGCATCCCTATGTTCCTTATGATAAATTCACCTGGAAGGATAAATGTCCAGTTGGACACAATTCTTGGTTCTAGAGGCCCATCAAGTTCTCTGAGAAGAGCTACAATATACAATGAGCTTTTTCATTGTGACAGAAAAGTCTTCTGTAACTTAGAGGCAGGAATGAGAGAAAAAATAGGCTGAAAATTTTCAATAGGGTACATATGCAGACTAGTACAGAAAAGGATGCCACTTTGCCTTCTGACCTAGGAAAAAATCCATTACTTGACAGTTCAAATCTGAGGACCAAATCTGTCCTCAGGTTGTTTAAAATACTGCTTGTCTGAATAGTGCCTAGTCTGAAATGAAGGTGAACTCAATAATCACAGAACATGCTGAGTTTGAAGGGACTCATCAGGATGGTCGAGTCCAAGGCCCAGCCCTGCAATGCACCATCCCCAAGAGTCATGCCATGTGCCTGAGAGTGTTGTCCAAACACTTCTTGATCTCAGACAGGCTTTATACTGTGACCACTTTCCTGGGGAGCCTGTTCCAGCACCAAATCACCCTCTGGGTGAAGAACTTTTTCCTGATATCCAACCTAAACCTTCCCCAACTCAGCTTCATGCCATTCCCTCGAGTCCTGTTACCAGTCATAAGAAAGAAGAGGTCCATACCTGCCTCTTCACTTCCCTTAATGAGGATGTTGAAGACAGCAATGAGGTCTCAATAAAGTCATACTGGTATAACTGAAAAAGTATTTAATTAAGGGCTCAAATTTTTTTAATATACTCTTCGTCTCCTTAAAACACTCAGAAACCTCCTTGTAAGATAACATTAGTTTTCTACTTCCACTGACAAGCATGCTTTACAGGTAATTTAAAGCCATATAAATAAATTTGGCTTTAGTTAAGCAGACTCACAGAGAAGTATTCTAGAGACCTTCTCTTCCAAGTTTACTTGATCCTGCATGGTGGGGCATACGCAAGAAGTCTCTTTGAAGAAAACAGACCATAACAGTAATCATCTCTACTGAGGAATATTGTTTAATGCAAAAAGATGCAGAAAAAAACCCAACCAGGATACAATGATGTTTAAAACAGATTGCATCGATGATAGAAACCATAACACAAGTCCATTTTCTTAACATTGTTAAAGCAGGGAAGAAAGTCTTTCTCATTCCATACATTTTAACATTTTTCTGTGTCTAATTAATTCATTAAATTTAAGCAATAGGTTCTGGCTGAAAGTACCATATTTTCATTTGAACTCCTGAAGAAATTCATCACAGAAGACCCCTTAGATCTTGCTTCACTAAATTCAAGCAAAGTCAGGATTCCTTCAAAACCCACAATTCCTTCATATGCAGTGGATCAAAAACATAAACATTGGCTTATTTCTGATCTTTGTGTTGCTAAGATTTTGTCCAACATGCTCAGTTCATTCATTCAAAAAAATATAACCCTAGTAACTGTTCAAAAAGAGGATTAAATCCTTTAACACATTATTACTGCACTGCCTCAATAAGCCCTTAGTTTACCAGAAAGGATATTTACTGTAAATATGGTACTAGAACCAGCTGCATCACATTTACACAAAAAGAAAACATACTGAATTGTTTAGAAAAAGAGGCATAATATAGTGGCGATTGCTTTCCCCTATACTTCTGAATTAAGAGTTTGAAATACTGTGCTTGAAGTCCCATAAAGCTTGGTATGTCTTGGGAACAGCTCTCCTTGCTTAATTTGGGCCAGGCTCCTTTTTCCACTTTGAAGAAAAAAATGAGACTTTAATAGTTCCAGGAGCCTCTAGGTAGTTGCGAACGGAGGGTTCTCAAGCATTCACATGGGCAGAACTTAGCCCATAGTATAAAGCATATTTTAGGGAGACTGCCTTTTAGACCAAGATTGGACCATCTCCCCTCTACCCATGCAGCAATAAAACCAAATCATTTTATTCCACTCTCTCACTGTTTCCTATGCAAATTCTTATGTTTGTATATTTATTTATATGTAATTATGAGACGCTTCATGATTTAATATATGCAAGTGAATTGCAGTTGTGATCACTTAGGAATGTCCACAATTCACAAGTCAAAATAGATAAGCCTTTGCAAAACACAGTATAAGAGAGTAAGAGTTCAAAGAGTAAGTTTAATCCTAACTGTTTCAGAATTGTGTAATATTTAGGTACAAAAGGGGTTTTGTTACAAAAAGAAATAAAAGCCAGCCATCTGCCTCATTCACCCCAAATAATAATATGATTGCTTATCTCAACAATTTCAGACATTCGTGTCATGCAGACCTATGTAGCTCAGGGCTTTTAGCCAGGAAATTCTGCAAATGTGTCCTCAGATTAAAAGGTGCCATGCAATTCAAACATGCTACAGATTTATTTTGAATGCTTGCACTTGGCAATGTCTCTGGCTGAAGATGTCCTGTATTTTTTGGCATCTGGATAGTTTGTACTAGAAAAGCATTTTGGCACAATTGGCAGCTTCTATTCAATCTCTTAAAGGGTATGGAAATAAAATCCCTTTAATTGGTTTTAGGTATGCACATGTCTTGAAAGGTTTAAGATTAATTTTTATAACATGAACTAAATATATAGCCTGAACTAACTTCCTATCCAGTCAGGATGAGGATCAAAGATGAGGATTCAGATAGAATGCAATGAAATTGCATCAGTAAAAATAGCTTACTGTTTGGCATTGCTATGCAGAGGTTAAAGACACGTCTACATGGCAGCCAAGAAGTATGATTTAAAGCTTGTTTGAGGATGTGTGCACAAGCTGCAACTAGCTTGCCCAGTGATGATAAACATATAGCCTTAACAGAGCAAAGTGTGGATTGAAAACTTCATCTGAAAATTTGGGCAAATATTTAGGTGGTTAACCTGCACTGAACTCCAAGCTGCCACAGCTGACACTTTAGTTGTAGGATTTAAATTCCTATCTAGCCATAATGACTAAAAAATTCTGACTAAACTTTGGTCTAAGTATTTAATGAATTCAAACAGTGGGAGTGAAATGGGGAGTGAGGAATGGGGGTATTACTGGACCTTTACATCCAAAACCCTCTTTTATAAATAAAACTATACTGCTAAATTTCTGGGATACTTATGCTCCTAGCAACATCTCTACCTTTTATGAGTTCTTGTTGCAGATGCTGAGAGTTATTTGGAAAGTGTCTCTGAACTAGGGTTTTCCATGAGAAATTTCAGAAAATAATTCAGACGTGCTCTTCCTTAATTGACTGAATCCATAGACTGAAAAACAAACTTGAAAACCTGGAATAATAGTGCCTGCTTGCTTCAACAGACCCACCCATGATTGTGTGCTTTAATTTTTCAACAAGATGTGGAGGTAGGGACTGAGGAAACCCATAAAAATGTTTGGTTTGGCTTTCTGGCAGGTTTCCCCAGCTAGAGCGCCTGAAAAGCACTGAGGATGCAAGATCCTGCTAAGTTTCCATAGAGTGCCTGACTTGAACACTACAGAACATTCTGTACATCCCGAAGCTGAGGATCAGATTGCTGCACTCACTCTGGGGACAGCAACAAGCAGCAGCAGCAACAGCAGGTCATCAACTGGAAACTGGAAACCTGCCATCTTCTAATTAGTTCTCTCTCCTTCATAATAATCCTATCTAAAAATTCTATTAAATGGAAGGTCAGGTTTGCTGCACAAGCTCAGATAATGTCAAGCCAAATTTTTAATCATGTAATTAGCTAGAAACACCTTTCTAGATGGAATAAATATCACCTCCTCATTAAAATTAGGGAGTATAATACAAGGCCAGGTTCTGTTCTTTCCTGTTCTTAATCATTGTCCAGATTTTTCACAACTGAACCAATTTGTTTTAGTTAAAGACAACAGTTTTCAACAGCAGTTGAATAACTTGGTTTTGATCTCAAATTCCAAGCAGACAGTCTTTCAGATACAAGAACCAAATTCTCATTCTTCTTATACTATTTGCAAAGGTACTTTAAACCACAAGGATTTTCAGTGATTCCAACCAAACTCCTGTGTAATTAATCACTGGATGCATTTTAAGAGCAAATAATGCCACCTCATACAAAATGTACACAAGACCTTAAAGCGAAGGATATCAAAAGCATCAAAGTCTTACCATCATTTTTCACAGGCTGTTGCAGAACTACAAAAGACACAACAAATGTCTGACTTAGCAAAACAGCAAATAAATTCCTGAATCAGGAGCAGAACACAGGTCTCCTGACTCGTGATCCAATAGCATGGGGGAAAACGTCTTCATCTGGATCTAAAAGGAAGATTTCTCACATCTGATCCCTTCCCCACCTTTCCCACTTCCACCATTATATCACACCATGACTTGTTCAGGATGCTGGATTGAAATGTGCTCCTTGTTGCGGCATTAAAAAACAGAAAAAGAAAAAAGCAGTAAACTACACTGGGTGGGTTCATATTAATACAAATCAATAAGGTTCTTCTGTAAATATGCTGCAGTATATTGTGTAATATAATATAATCCTAGTAATTTGAGCCCTTGCTACAGCTATTAAATCATTGCCAAGAGAGTGGGGAAAAACTGCCAACCTTATGTGCAAATTATGAAGTGTGTAGATTCACAAGATTCTGCCTTATTGACAGAAGCAAACTCTTTTTGAAATAGACTGATTTAGATAGCTGATTTCTTTAAATGCATTTATTTTACCTTGCAGGTGTCATTCATTTGGGCAGGAAATTAACTTTTCAGCCAGTGATCTTTTTCACAACACCTCTTCAAAACTATATTTTTGTATGGAATGCTAGCAAGAAAAGCTCTGTATGAATACACCCTGAGAAAAAGTTTACAATGCCTGACAATACCCCAAATATTTCAGTAGGTGCAGAGCATACAGGCCCTTGGCGTTGAGTCAAAACTCAGAGTCCCAACTCACAAAACAGCACAGAGCTGTGTGCAGAATTTGACAGGTCTGGGGCTGAAACCTCAGGCAGACAGGCAAGCAGCCAACCTTTCAAGGACTACCTCAGGCTGCCGTAGATTTCCCAGATCTCAGTCTGCACCTTTCGTCAACCAGTGGACCATGCCTCTTCTCCAGTGGTTTCTGTTCTAATGGACTGTCTTGGGCAATTCCTCTCAACACTCTTCTCACTCTTTTAAGCTCACTCTTTGGTTCCACTCCTCTCCAGAGGAAACAGCTCTCCCTCATTCACCAACCCTGGGAAAAAGAGATGAGTTTAAGACTTCCCAGCCTTACAACAGATTTCTTTCTCAAACTTACAACATTCAGACCTATTTATCTAACCTACTAGAGTTTAACAATCATGACATGTAACATAAGTGTTGCCAGGGATGAACAGGATTACTAAACAGGGAGGAAAGGGAGCTTGTTACTTTTTCCTAATGTGTTCTCAGATAGGGGCAAAATAGAAGCAGTTCTACACCTGGAAATGATTCCACACCACACCAAGATGCTCTCCTACCTCATCATCATCTCAACTTTGCACTGAGTCTAAAGGATATTTCTCACTGCACTGGCTGTGACTGTGACAGGATCTTCTAAATTTTGTAATGGAAGCGTTCTCTGGAAAGACTTAACTATTATTTTTCCAATGAAAAGTGACCAAATGGAATATGCTCATGGAAAGTCATTCTAATGAAATGCTAACCCCCCACAGCACCCCTTTTTGCCATAAAATAGTATCATTTTGGTAAATGCTGTCAGTTGTTTATTTAAAAAAAAAAAGTTCTCCACAAGTCAGTTGTAAACCCAAGACATAGTTCATATTTCAAATTTTGTGGAAGTTTTTGGTATTTATTCCCACATTTCCCATAGAAGTTTTGATACTTGTGTTTGTTGTTCCTATTATTTCTTATTATCAAGCAAAAGCAATAACATAAGAAATTGTTAAAGATTCAGCTCATAAGACTTTAAACACTTTTAGACCTAAAGAAAGGGAAAAGGAATGAAAATATTGACAAAGTGAGAAAGCAGTGATAGAATGTTTTGCCAGTCAATTCTAACAGAGTTTTCACTTGTTCCACTGAGAAAAATACATTTCCTCATTGTCCTTTCTTAGTTTTAAAACATTTGCCAAGAGGATTTTTTTAATACCAGAAATACGCCTTCATTCTTCTGTTATAGTCTACTGTAAAAACACCTATATTTAGTATTCTAAATTAGTCTGTAAGACAAGCAAGGAGTACTAGTTTCTTGAGAAATGTTTGTTTGATTGTTTAGGGGGTTTTTGGCAGACTCCAAATGATACTAGTACATCCTAAAATTTGTCTTACTAACAAACACACATGGCATCTGAACTGATGCTGCTTATGTCATGTGGTAACCACAAGTTGTAAGATAAATATAACAAGCCTAGTAATTTAAGCATACCAGAACAATTCCGATAGATGTAAATAACTGGCATGTCCTGGTCTGTGACCATATTGTTTAATTCTCTCATCCTGGAAGCACAGGAATGCACAGACATGCAATCTGGAAATGGTCACTGTGCCCAGAATTTATCTAGCAGTGCTAAGGTGCCCAGGCCTAAAACCATGCTGGCGCAGCTGTAGGAATTTAACAGTACAGCTCATCAACTCCCAGCATCCAGGAATATTGCCCTGACTTAGGAGTAAGAATGTAGGCAGTGAAGCCACACTGATCATTAATAATAAATGCAAAATATCACACTTCTGTTTCTATGGAATACACTAGCAATGATTCAGAGATATACTCTGTTGCATTACTAGCTTTCTATTTTCTCTTTATTTAGGATAATCAGGGAAAAGGGCAAGTCAATGGAAAGTTGTCTGAATTGATGGAACTGTTGGAAAGGAAACAAAAAAACGAAGCAGAATTGAAAGGCAAGTTAAAGATGACACTTTTCAGTTGTCTCCAGGACTGGCCCAGAAAAGTTTATTTTTAGGATTATCTTTGTAGTCCTGTAGCACTTGAATGCCTTTTCTACCTTTATAGTTATATATTAAATGTACAATATATAGATATTATGCACGTACAATATACAAATACAATATACAGATTTCTTAGGCATTCTTTTGCCCTCAAGGTCATGTGTTTCCTTAGCTATCTCCAAAACCTGTTTGATTTGAAATTATTATAGGACTTCAGTAGAAATACCTTTTTTTCCTTTTAAACAAGGTAGATTTAGCGTTTTTTCTGCTAAGCAAAAAAAAAAGGGAGAATTTAAACTTATGGTTAAATCATTAGGAATCTATATTTCAGGGCTGTGACCTTACAGCTGCAAAATATAGAACTAGTTTTATTTCACAGGTATTGTCCAAATGTTTTCTTTCATTTTGATCCAAATACTTTCACACCCACTGAGTTAGACTTTGACTTTCTGGTCCGAACAAACTGAAAATTTCAATCAGGTCCTCAGCTACAGTAAATTGGTGTAGCTCAACAATGGGGCAAAACACTGACTTCAATGGAGTTACACCGATTAACACCGGGTGAGGATTGAATCCTGATCAAATTGAAACTCAATTGGAATTGCTGTGCTTCACCTGGTGTTTATTCACACCTCACATCAAAACCATGCAAAGCTATGAATTTTGCATGATTCTGATCCAAAGCCACACACCATATATGCTTAAAATTGAGTTCAGGTCACTCAGGAGTTGCACAATGCTAAGTAAATCTTCTGATAAATATGGTTTGCGTTACTAGTTTGTAAGAAAACTCCACACCAGGTGACTTTTGTGTGGTCTGGTGTTTCATTGTGAACATTTTGCACTGCTCTAATGAAACATGATTTCTAAGACAACTAGGGGATAAAAAAACTTTCTATTCAACGTTTTACCCATGAGTTGTGCAATATGCACACAAACCATGACCACATTAAACTCCTGATGGCTAAAATCTGAAACCTAATTCCCCATTAAAGCACTTAAATACTGTCGGTGTGATCTTCTAGAGATTTTGTGCAATGGACTGCAGCTCTCATTATCGGTAAAACTGCAAATCAAACCACTCTGCCTTAGGTCTTTACATAGTCTAGGGTTTCATCAGAGTTTCTCCAGGTATTGAGACTAGATTTTCAGGGTTTATTTATCAAAAAAGTACCTGACAATGGAGGTGGTCATCTAAGACTAGAACAATGTAGATGCTGGACTCTTTAGAAAGGGACAGAAAAGACCCTGTGTGTAGAGCTCACCCGGTACTGGCCAAGAAACAACACGCTGACAGGAGCCCTTTATCTCTCACTGGAGATTTGGTGGCAGTCACATCTCTGGACGTGTGAGATCACGAGCCTGGAACATAAAGTTGCTTAATCTAGACAAAAATATTTGTCACACATTTATCGCATGTTGATGAGGCTGCTGTCCTGTCTTTTCCATGCAAGAAATCAGTATGTCACATGCACAGCAGGACAGAGGCCTCCAAGATGCTTTGAACTTACTGTATTTGCCCTGGACACATGATTTGTGCATGTGGGGTAGATTTGATATGTACAAGCAAAATGCACATCTGGGATTTCAGGACTGCTCTGGACAATATTTTCAGGTAGAAAAAGAAGTTATAGTGAGGAAAACTCTGACAAATTACTGCTTTATGCTAGTGAGGCTTACAGCATTGCTTACAACCACTTTCACTGCACTCAACAGAAAACAACAAAGACAAGACAAAGGTGGATATTTCCATCCAGATGCCTCCATAATGTGATGGACAGCAATAAATCCCTTAAAGTGAGGTGAATATAGTATGTGGATGCTGCCCTGTGGTGCTACACTCTAAGCTATAGGTTCCTATATGTTCACCCGCCATGCTGAGCCTTTTGGAAGAGATCATAGAATCACAGAATATGCTGAATTGGAAGGGTCCCACAAGGATCATCAAGTCAGACTCTTATCTCTGCATAGGACATCCCCAAGAGTCACACCATGTGCCTGAGACCATTGTCAAAATGCTTCTTGAGGTGAAAGAGGTGAAAGGGGAATGTATTGTTTGATACTTCTGATAAAACTTTGGAGGAAGATGAATAACTACCTGCTCAGAGATAGGCAGATGTAGCAATATAGACAACAAAAATATTAGCCACAGGGAAAAATTAAAGTCTACAGTGAGAGGGCACCTGAACTTAGGCAACTCCAGTGTTAGATGGCACTAAGGAGGAGACAGTCTCTAGGTTTCCTGTGGCTCAGTTCCATGCGAGAAATTCCCTAATCTTTTGTCGAATGTAGCCTACGATACATAGTGTAGGATTTCAGAAGACCTAAGGTACCAATAACTTCAACATGGAAAATCCTTAGACTTCTGAAATTTTGTTTCTTTGCCTTTCCCAAAATGCCATGATCTTAACGTGGCTGAGATATGCAGGATCATTTTGTACTTGAACCTCATTAAGCCACTTCAACTCAGCATTGCTTTCTAAAACACACAGAGTGGCACAAGAACTCCTCATAAGGCACAGCACCAAAGTCATCTTCTTAAAAATCCTTATTGTGAGAGGAAATGTTATATTTTATTTATAGTTCAATGTTTATAGCATTCCCAAAGTACAGAAAGTCTAAGGGAACCCTTTCCTAATCTGTAAAACCTTGAATTTATGCATTCCACCTTTTAGCAAATTGACAAGTTATGAAAATTCTGTGCATTCCTATCTCTTAATTTAAAGGTGTATTAACATGAGGTTCATCAGATGAGAGTAGATGATCAAACAGCTGCATTACTCCACAGCTACCAATAAAGATAAAATGCTGGGAAAGGGCAAACCAAGGGAATGAGCCCATGGACTTCTACTCCCCAATGCCTTTCAAATAAGCCTGTACATCTCCTTTACTGGGATTTTCAGATATACTCTTTTGTATCTTTAAGAGTATTTTCCTTAGCATACAATTCCAATCACATCCTGGCATTCAGTGGGTTTAAATGTAAGCATTCATATCCTGGCTTATCCACTGATTCATTCCACGTTATTACAACACTATGAAAATCTCCAGTAGTGATCTGACCATTAAACCGAGCTGTAAATTAGACAGACTGGATTAACATTTTCCTCTAGGGAAGTAGCATACTTCTTTACTCAGTATAAGGACTTAATGCTTGCATGATTCTTTAGGCATAAAGACAGGAATGTATTAAAATCAACAGTGGTACAGATGCTTGAACAAAACATTATATATATCATTCATTTCTCCTGGAAACATCTTGTTCTCTTTGGATTGTAGCTGTGCTGGTACTTGACTCTATTTGTTTCACAGAAGAAAGTGATGCGGGAACTAGAAGACAACATGATAAAAATAGCTAAGCTTTCCCCATTGGAATTTCAAAATGTGAGAGAATGGAGAGAACACTTCCTCCATCCCTTGGGAAAATTACTCCTATTATTGCCAGCATAAAAACCAACATCTTCTTCTGTTGTCTAGCGTTAAATATTTTTCTGGGTCAAAATTACTTGATGAAAATGTTTCATTTTCCAAAGGCTATCTATTCTGAGTCTTCAGTGTGTCCATTTACAGAGCTGGAGAGCCCTAATTATTTTCTTTCTTTCATTTTTTTTCTTTTCTTTTTTTTTTTCCATAATACAGTGTTTAATTTTACTTAGGCTACCATCCCTTCCCAGTCTCATAAAAAGGTTTTTACATACAATAGATCACAGAGACCATAAACTAAAGACAAAGACCTACACAATACTGTTGAGATAATCCTTTGTGCTCTGCCGGTGCTGTATAATATTTGGGAAAAAGCACAATAAACTATTTCAGACATCTGTTTTTAAGGTTGCAGAACACTTCAATGCAAAAAGCAGACGCTACAAAGCATTCACATTTCCATCCTCCAACTTCAAATGATCCTGGGTATTCAGTGGAGAGCACCAAACTAAGTGCTCTCCCAACTGACAACGGTAGCACGATGTTAAATGAGAGAGATTCTCATGCTGCCAGTATGTTGTACTGTCATGATTTATTTGCTTTCCATATGATGAAATAGGTGTTAAGTGGAGCTTGACAACCGTGCATTTGCCTTATCATACTCACTGTTAATTCTGCTATTAGTTACTATATGGGACTTCAATGACCTGTTGCAAAGAGCACAGCATCTGCTTAGTAGAATTCATACTGCTATCTCTAGTCATCAGAGAGTGTAAATTCTAAATAAAACTGCTTAGCTATAGTTTGGTGATTTCTTCCAATATATGATATACTTTATCAAAAACCATTTCAGGGATCATGTCATAATGAAGCTGAAACAAAACAGCTTTCAGGCAGCTGCTCAGCATTGCTCCTTCTGCCTTATTTTCTTTTCCTTAAAAGAAAGGAAACAAAGGTTCCTGTTTGTTCTCTAAACCTCCTGCCCATAGCACAGCATCCTCCATGGCAAGCCAAAGGCACAATGGCCATCAGCAACATAGCTGGGCTTTGGTGAAAGCAAATGCTTCACTAAAGTGTATTTTTTCTTTCAGGCAAGTAAAACAAGTGCATTACTTGTGCAGCCTTGTGACAGTCACTCAAATTCTTTATCATCTTGAGTAGGATATTTAAAAAGCCTTCTCAAAGTCCACATCTACAGATTCTGAAGAACACATTGAGGTGAGGATAACTTGTGTATTTTTAATCCAAAGTTTAAATAATAATTTTCCTTTCCTGAGAAGGAGAACTCTAAGACCTTTCAGCTCCAAGAGATTTGTACACAGTTCAAAAATGCTCTTCCATCTGTTCCCACTTTCTGCCATCTTTTCTATACTCTGGAGCTTATGTTTGTGCATCATGGCAAAGACTGTTGCAAAGTACTCCAGGACTTTGTGCAGACACTCTACCACCTACAAAGCAAAGATATTCTTCAGCTCCTTTCAGTACATGAGTCGGTAGTGGGCTTCACAGTGGGCTTCCAGCCAGAGCTCTGCATAGTGATCTTCCAGCACTTCAAATTCCAGCATGAAACCATCTGGGGAGATGTCGTTGTTAGCTTTTTTGTTTGTTGCTTTTTTTCTAAAGGCTTCTAAAGTATATTCTTCAAAGATGCTTTTTCTTATGTTTACTTACTGCAAAATAAAGCAGTAATCACCATACACCTATTCAGATTAAAAACATATTGGGTTTTTTCCTTTTAGTTGTCAAAGAAAACCTGTCACTGTCTCTGCTGGTGCTCTAAGTTGTCAGTCAACAGCTATTAGCTATCTAGATCATGGGGAGCTAAGGCTCTACAGATTGTGCCCTACAGATTGTGTTCCTGCAGCTGAGTATTATGGCAAGTAACTACATCCTAGGTAGTAATGCCTGAAACCTTGGCTCGATTCACTCTTATTCTGGAGCAGGTAAGTGTGAAACAAACATCTGAATGAGCTCATGGCACGGCATGGCATGGCCCTGGACAGCTTTGTAATGAGTAAGAATGTGCTTAAGAGCATGTCTCAGGGCTCGTGTTCTAGAAAATTAAATTACTTGGGACATCATGAAAGATTTCAGTCGGAATTTTTCTCTGAGAACATGCTTAATTAAACCATATTCTGATAACAGTACACCAGTATGGGGACAGATCTGGCTACAGGCTCACTCACCACTCTTCCTCCCATGCACATACTCCTGGTGAACAACAGCTTGGAGACAATATAAAAGTTTTCTGAACCAACTTACCACTGGTTAGACCTGTTCTGATAAAAAAAAAAAAAATTAATCTAGACATCATCTTAACACAGGACTAGCTCAAAAAGGATCCAATGCATTTATGACCAATTATGGTCAAAGAAGCTTTTGTTTTGATAATAGCAGGTTTGACGATAGCTGTCTCCAGAAGGAGGATGTAATGTTTCCTATATGACATACCTTCTGTATTGTGTCTTGTTTTCCTGTGTTCTCTCTTTTCCAGGTTCTATTTGCCTCTCAGGTCTTATCTTGGGTGATATCCCATTTTTGTTTTATTGCTTTTTGTCCTTAGAATAGCAGACCTTTTATACTACGTGTTGGAAAAATGTTGCTTTTATGGGTGTTCTGTCTCCTGTGCTAGGGAGCAGAAGAATTAATTTACCAATCTGACAGAATTGAAAATAAGTTGTAAAGGATTCTCTTAAGTATCCAATTTAAGAGAAAAAATCTGTTAAAGAAACCTTAGATATTTGGCACTATGGTTTGTCTTGCTCGGTATATCTAGGGCTAATGATGAATGGTTCATCATGAATATTCACACATGTGAGACAAGGATTATGAATCTAGGTTTTCTTTGTTCTACATCCTGGGTATTTTATATTCATATAGTTTATATCTATGCAGAGTTAGGACAGAAAAGAAGGGTGCTCACCAACATATTCTGGAGGGGGAAAGTCAAGTATGCCCAACTCTTCCCAGTATGCCAGGTGAATCTACCTGTGCTGCACCCAGAGGAAGTGCTGCAGGTCCCTTGTGGCTCCTGAACAATCACTACGAGATGGAAGGGAATAGTTAGTAAGAGTGGCATGAGAAAAGAGCAGAGGCTGTGCCCAGCAGCCAAAATGTATCAAAGCATCTCACCACAATTCTGTCTCTGAAGGGTGTATTCCAGGTACACAAACACTTCAAAAGGTGATGGAAGAAAATCCCCATGCTGCAGGATGCCTTATAAAGTTCATGTGGAAAAGAGGTTGTTTTTTTCTCTACATTACAAGCACTTCAAAACAGGAAACTTTTTACAACTGCACAAGTATCAGAGCAGATAAAGCCTTCATCTGAGCAAAGAGGAGTACACAGCCACATGGATTCAACCACACCACGAGAAAGTTGTATATGCCATCCTGCCAGAGCTTATGGACGGATCTCAAAAACGTCTCTACCCATGTCATTAGGTGTCTGACTGCACTCAGTACAGTGTGGTCTGTGCTGAGTGTGAATCCTCATCTCTACACAGCTGAAATCACAGATGCTAATTCAGTTGGAGGACATCTCAGTAAAGAGAATGGTTTGGAAACCAGTAAATGTGAATATGTACCTCCCACAGTAATCGTTCTGCATGAAGCCGACTCACATGCATGGCAGTTGTTAGCAGTTCATTTCTGTCTGAGAACCTGAATTAGTCAAAGCTGCAAAAAGGCTTTTCAGTGCTTGGGCACCACTCCTTACCCTGGCCTCAGGCCCCTGCCCTGACTTTCTCACTGGCATGGCCAGGCTTGCTTTGGCATGCTAGCCCTTTTAAACAACTGGCAACTTCTTCCAGATGTTCCCACTACAGCTGTCACAGCCCAGAAACCTGGGCAGCACTGATAGCACATGAGACTCAGGCGCATTTGTACCCATATGGCATCCTTTTTTATTGCTTTATTGAACACATCTATTGAAAGAACATATTTGTAGGAATCAAGTTTCATTTCTGAATAATTACATATATTAAAATAAACTAAGGGAACTCCAATGAATAATTCAAGCAGCTGTAATATTTGAATCTATAATCTGCCAGAGTGTTACATGATCTTATTTCCACTTGATTCCTGAAAGGAAGTGCCTTACAAGCAGTGGTACATAAAGTTGTCTCTAAACACAGACACCATCCATCGTAAATGTTTAATGTCCAATCATGAATTACAGCACCTGTTTTAAGTGATCAGCTACTAAAGGTTATATAAAAAAAAAGAAGGCGGAAATAGGGGTTTCTTTCAAAGCAGATTATTTCCTGCTGTTGAATTTCTACATCTCAATAAAGTGCCAATTTCTGTCCTTTTTCTTGCAGCATGTACTGTATATATAGTTGAAAACTGGAACAAAGATCTTAGCACAGAATTTCAGCTACAATACCAAGTATTTCAACCTCATTTTGCATGCCCAGTGACTTAAAGTGTTAACTATCTGTTTACGTGTCATATACTACAAAACAGGGCCCACATACCCTTGTTCCCTTTCTCAATGATTTTGTCATCAATCTTGTCTACTATTACAATTGCTTTTAGTGCTCCTGATAATTTGTAAAATGTCATTTTTATTGCACACACCCATATTCACCTGCAAAAACTGTATTCCATGGATCATCTATGAAAAATTCCCTCTAATCAGAACAATACCTTAACAGTTAACTGACAGATAATGAATAATGAAGAGTCAGCAATAACTGGTAAAAGTCAGTGTCGTATTAAAAATAAATAAAATACAGAGGAAAGTAAAAATAATAGGATAAAACAGAGAATGGGGGCGGAGGCGGACAGTAGGACTGTTTTGGAATGATTCACATGCAGAAAAATGGGGAAAAA
Organism: Atrichornis clamosus; assembly: GCA_013400975.1. Classification (NCBI taxonomy): domain Eukaryota; kingdom Metazoa; phylum Chordata; class Aves; order Passeriformes; family Menuridae; genus Atrichornis; species Atrichornis clamosus. Next base: position 103,470 of record WBMZ01011765.1, read on the forward strand.
TTTGCAGTGGATCTGTTTCTCAGAGAGTTTGGTCCAAGTCTCACTGGCAAAAGTGAAGAGGCAGACTTCAGAAATATGAAGCAAGGAGAAAGACATAAAAAAATGGAGTGAGGGGAAGGACTTTGTGCCACTTTTTCCTTTTGGCCTTTACACTCCACACATTTTCCTTACCCTTACTCATACACTTTCGTCTGGGGGAAATGTTGGGATTGGGAAGTGATCCATGAAAATGAAGCAGCTTGAAAAGCATTATATTAGTCTGTGGAATAACTAATACTTCAACCAAGTGAAGTAATGGAAACCACTTCACCCAAGTCATTTAAAATTGGACTGAATAAGGCACTGGAGATTATGCTGAAGGGAACAATTCTGCATTGGCAGGAGTATGGACAAGATGACTTAATAGATCTAGTGTCCATGTGCCAAATCCTGAGATCCAGATCCAGTTTTTATTACTCTATCTTTACTAAAGTTAAACTTCCATTCACGTTATTGGGAGCTCATTCTGACACAAGGAAAAAATAACCAAGAGCTTCAGGATTTATGCATAAAAGTGTGAATAAAACTTAACTTCTTACATAATAATTATGAAGTGTGAGGGCAAAAATAATAGATCTGTATAGAGCGGTCCATGAATTATTTGTAACAGTCTGGCTAGAAAAATTACAGTTAATCTAGTTTAATTCGTTAAGACTCACCAGAATCAGTGAAAACCCTACTGCTCACTTGAAATATGTCTCTGTGTATATGTTATGCTGTTCCTGAAATGGGTGAAAATATCTGTGAATAAAATATTGCAATGAAAATTAAAGTTTAATTACTCTTTGCCATTTAAGCATGGTAACAGTACTCAAAGCTTACATTGAAAAAGCACATAATGCAAATATAAACAACAGCATTTTTTCCTTTTTTTCATTAAATATCATTGTGTATTTCAATGCAAATGGTAGAAGGTTTAGGGTAAATGGAGTCAATTTTCCTTGGTGGAGAAATGTGTGTAAAGGAATTAAGTCTCTTCAGAGATTCTGCTAAACTCTGTTTTGCTTTAGTTTTAAAGCAAAATAGTACTAATTACACCAAAATTAGTCCATAAATGCTATTAACACATTTAAAATGAGATATTTGAGTGTTCTCTGGGGACAGAGACACGTATTATGTACAGAAGGGTTGGTTTAAATGCAATTAAATAGTTCCAATTTTCACTTCATTCCCATTCACACCTGTCGCCCACTTAGATTATTCCTGGCAAGGAAATGGTGAATGAGTTCTCCCTGGCACCTTGTCGAATGATCATAGGCAGAAAAATCAAAGGCCATATTGAGTGTACTGAAGGGGTGGGGGGAGAAGTCAGAAAGATAGCTGAAGTAGCAAATTCTACATTTTGTAATATACACAGATCTACATTATTTATATTAAATATCCCAATATGGACAAGAGCATTGGGAACTGTAGGACAGTGGAATTTCCTCTTCCTAATAAAAAAAGCCATATTAATAGTTAGTTGGGGCCTTATTACAATTTTTTGCACCATACTGAAAATTTTAAGAGAAGCTTTCTAATATTCATGGGTTTAGGAATTCTTATTTATGCCTATAGTGAGCACTAGTCTGAGATTTTTCTCCTATCCTTCTGGAGAAAGGTTATTGCCCAACATTATAAGGTTACAAAAAGACATGAGTGTTCCCACAATGCGAAGAACAGATATCTTATCTGACTGTTTCTTTCTTTTCTGTTTTTTTGATGGTTTGTTTTTGGATTTTTTTTCCCTAGATCTACATAGACGCTGTAGGAAACCTGGCATATTGTCTTCAAAAATATCATGGAATCAAAGTGAAACTCATTAGTGAGCACATACAGATATGGGGGAAAGAGCTGTGGTTGACCATGGGCTTGGAGAACAAGGAGGGAGGACATGCAGACATAGTTACTGTTTATATTGTTTGATTGCATTAATACTTCATAAAAAACCAAAGCACGTATCTGGTCTCCCCCCAGGGTGTTCAAGCACAACACAAAAAGAGTAATTGCTGCCTACAGAGCTTATGATCTATACAGTGACCAGAACTGCTGCAGTCCTCCCCAGCTTCTGCTATACCCTCTAGATGCACCTGATTTCTTGGACCATCATTATTTTTAAACCAAATAAAATGTTTCTCTGCTTCCTTAGGAGTGGAAAGCATTGCTTTCACAGTATGCTTCATCTGTAACTGCATTTAAGTAAACTCAAGAGAACTCTATATAGGCAATGCAAAACCATGTGTGATTTTTTTGTTGTTGTTTCAATAGACAGGGCTTGAGTAATGTCAGGGTTTATGGCTTTTATTTTATTTGGAGGGACTACTTTTTAACGGAAGCAGGAAGCAGTCTTTGGACACAGTAAGTCACAATGTATAAATAGCTCTACTGAGAGTATAACAAAGGCTCTTTTGTGCTCTTTTACCAGCACAGCCAATCACATATGCAACTTAGTAACATAAAAATACCTCATCCCTACTTAGAACACCTCTATCTTACAAAAAAATTATTGAGACATCCATTTAGAACTTCTCTCAAAAGCACATTATTTTCTGTGCCTTTATTATGAGAAGTCATACAAAAGCTGAAATTATTTTCTTTAGTAATTGTAGAGAAATACAAGAAATTTGCTGTTGTTTGATTACGAAGTAAAGCATACAGTTAATTCATCTTGAATTGGAATACATTTGTGGAAATATGCTTCTCCATATGGTTTCATATTTATTCCTGCAAGGTGAATACAGTGACTGCATTTTTTCAAATTAGAATCCACAATTTTTTTATTAAATCAAAACCAGTGGAGTTTCTACTTAGCAAGCATTCTGGACCTCATTTTAAGCCATTTGAAGGAGGTCTGAAGTTTATTGGATTTTAAATACATCCTTCTCTCCATCAAGAGTCTTTTAAAGGATAGTTTAATCTGTCTAATTTACATTCAGGAATTTCATTTTACATGCCAGGCTCTGGGATTGTCAAATCCTTTGGCTTTTCATTCTTATCAAACATAATAAAGCAATCATATATAACCAGTAGGATGTATTGTTTTGATTTTTATCCAAATATCGTTTTCAAATCCAATTTAGGTCATATAGGATGCCAATTTTATACAGTTAAGAAGTTAGATGGGTTTTCCAAAGGAAGATTATCAGTAGTAAGTATAAACATATGTCAGTTCATTAACTCTTTAAATAAAATATCCAGCACATTAGACTTCACTCCCTCCTACACTTTCAAATAGTACAACAGGTCCTACTTGAGACTCTGTAAAGTCCTGATACAAAAACTCCCCAAACCAGTGGAAATCATTGGCTTTCCTGGTGGGGTTTGTACTTGGGTAAACTCCAATACATCCAAATATTTTACTGAATGGGCTTGATCACATTTTGAGATTTGGGACCAATAAGGATCCCATGTAGCCTATTCTAGCCACTGATTAGAATGGCTTCCAGTGAAATGTTCTTTGGCTGCTCCATAACTTAAAGTGTTATTATGTCCAACTTACAACCAGGGACAGACAGTAAATTTGCCTATTGTCAGTCAATCATTCCCCCTTCACCTTCTACCCTGCAAATATAACACTGCATTTTTACCTATCTGATAAAAGAAGCTTTCCCCCATTTGGTCAAAATCCAAACAGCTTCTACGCAAGGTGTCGATTTGCATTTCTTAATCACAAGGGGGTTTTTTCCAGTGTTATGATGGAGTTTAAGGAGTAGTTTTTTTCTTCCAGTACTTTGATAATGAAACATTCTTTTATTTCCAACTTTAGGAGCAACCCAATCTATATCCATGCTAATCCCTAAAGTAGAGTAAATTCTAACGACTCCTTAGAAGTAGTACTGACATTACCAATTACTTTCTTCCTCTGCTTAGTGTGATGCAAATTGATACAAACCAATAAAAATGGGTTTGATTTCCCTGTACAAATGAATTAGATGGTACCAAAAACCAGTAATATACCCAACTTCAGTTAAGTGCTAAGCATTTGATTCCTTGTACACACAGAATATTTTAAGATTAATAACATATTCATATATTTCTTAGGCTTAGTGAAAAAATGAGTCTGTCTTTAGTGGAGCTTTGTACTCTAATGGGGTTAAATGGGGATCCTACCAAATCCAGTACACAACTCTCGTTAACATAAGTCAGGTGAAGTTTCACTGTTAGCTAGAGTTAAGTAAAACCTATTATGTAGAATTTCTTATCTCACATACACGAATACGTTTGGATGTACAGGAGGACAGTCCTTCCTTTTCTCAATCTTCAAATAAAAGGAAAAATAAGACTGAGTTATTACTGGTTCTTCAAGCAATTGCTACATCATTAAATCAATCTTTGTGGTATTTTCCAACCCTTTTTTTCTGCAGCCAACCAGCCATACAGTGCCCATTTGCTCTTGAGCCCAGTCCATTCCATGTCTTATGATGATAATGAAAATCATTTAGAAGCCTACACCACTTATTTTAAATGCAGGAATAATATAATTAGTCAAACCAAGAACAGCACTCCTCAGCACCCTTTCACAAGAATGAAGCACAGTTTTCAGTGTCTTAAATACATTCAGGTCCAAACATTTAAAAGCTTTTAAGCAACAGCATGTGTTATCTTAAAGGAAAATGTGAATAATAACTCAGAGTTCTAAGCCTGTTCCACTAGCGTGGCCCTAAGTGAGAGGCACCTCATAGCAGCCTTTTCCCTAGGACAAACGAGAAAAGAGAGCCGGATTCCAAACATCTTTCTGAATCTTTCCATAAGAAATTAATCTGCTCTGCCTTAAAAAGCCAGCACACTAACCTTTATGTCATCTCATTTATAGCAGCTGGTTGCTATTGTTCTCCACTAAAACTTTTGCTCACCTCCCATTGCTCTAAGTCAGTTTCTGCCTCCAGTGACAGAGAGAAAAGGAAAGTAAGCACCCAGATGATGCTCACATGCTATTGTCTGGGCTTGCATGGACTCGATATTTGTCCATCTCTTGGTCTCTCCCAGTGTAAAGGCAATTAGAACAGAATAGTACCAAACTCCCTTCAGAGCCTGTGGGCCAATATTCATCATCAAAGATATTGCAGTAAAGTATGATCTGCACTCACACTGAGTGCTATGGGGTCATCAACAAACATACAGGACTAGAGAGAAACCCCTTCCCAAATATGTAACCTGAGATTTTCATATTGCACCTCCTGCGTATAGTAATGATTGACAAGATTTATAGAACTGAATCCATCAGAGAAAGAGAACACACAGGTTTGATAGCAACTAGTCATGAGTCAGGTCAGAGAGAAGTGGAGACTTGCTTGTGGTCTCAGGGTAGGCAATGCCCACATTTCATGATTGTGTTTCCATCGGCTAGAATTTAAAAAGTCTTTATCACCTCCACCAGAACAGAAAATAAATATTTAAAAATTCACATCTCATAATATCCACACTCCAACAATCAAGTAAATAAGATTCATTTTACCTTCACACTTGAATTATTGTTATATAGCCAATAAAAACAAAATATGAAGCCCTACTGAAGAGCAGTTTTAATTTGATAGCATTTCTGAAGCATCTGGGGAAATCTGCTGTCTATGAATGCTGCATAAATTTTGCCATTGTTTTCTACAGTACTGCAAAAGGAGAACTTCCAAGTGTTGTTCACAGCAGGAAATGCCTTCAGCCTATTTCTACCCACAACCAATAATTCTTAAGTTAATATCTGGTGGGCCCCTCCAAGCATTTTGAAATCATATGCGTTCTGCAGTGGTCTGGTAAAGACTCTGTGACCTACAAAAGTTGGTAGCATGAGTTGTGCCGTCTCATAATGACATGTTCTCATGTCGGTTTCTTTACTGTAACAGTGGTGCTCGTTGCGATTAGAAAAAAAGTAGCATACAGAGATTAAAAGAGATGTTTTTCTTGTTGTGCCTTTTTCCTCCTTCTTTGCAATCAAAAAAAAATCTTACTCTGATCACTGCTATCCTATTCTTCCTCCATCCTTCCTCTAATCCCTCAGTCATAAAGTGTTGATAGTATTAATCGATATTAAGAATACAAGAATTTTCTATTTCATTTATCACTGCATTAAACTTGTTTCCCTTTCATGAGAAAGTTTCATACCTATCATATTATTATACAAGACCAGTATTTACAAACTTGTATATGCCATAATAGTAAAAGAGCTGCCTATGCATCATACAACTGTAAGTCCAGTCATTAAGTTAACAATAGCTATTAAGGGATATTTACAACGAAATATGAAAAGTAAGGCATATGTAACATGTTTATATATTCAAATGGATATATTGATCCAGACAGAAGATAATGAAAGCTGTGCTGATTATCTCACTTTCATCTTGTCCACCACTTTTTTGCACCTTTCAAACCAGTCTATTTCTATTGTTCATAAGCAGAACTTGACATGTTGAAGTGGATTACTGTGACAATTTACATTAGTTGAGGAATTGGTTCTAAGCTTCTAGCCACACTTAATTTAAGATTTAATAATACACATCCTACCAAATAAATCTATTTGATATTATGAAAAGTGTATTAGGAAGTTAGACAAGGTAATTTCTAAAGGCTTTGGGTTTATTTTTTAAAGAAAGATGCTTGCTGGAAGATACTTTTATTTATTAAACTGCATTTTTTTTTCTATGAACATTTTAAAGTTCAAAGAATTAGGAATACAAAAACCACAGTGTAAAAGATGGAGCATTAAATTCTCATTGTGGTGTGCACTAGAGTCATTTGGATGATTATGCAAAAAATGAATTTTCAAGCTACTGTCCTGTTCTTTACGTTTTAATATTAGCTTTGTAATACTGCATTTCAGAACCAGACAATACCCACTCAGTTAGAAAGAGATTACCTTAAGTCTTCTTTATGAAAAAACAGGGAGAAGCAGGAACCTTAAGCTCACAGCTATGTCTGTTTTGACTATGCTGACCCCCTCACTGCATTGCTGCCAAGAGCTCTGCTCTGATTTGAACGGTCAGAGATTGCAGGAGCTACTCCTGACAGACTGTGTTCTTGTTTCTGGTTATTTCGTCATAGTACTCTAAGTGTTCACTATATAGACCTAGGTTTATATTTTTCAGATTCCATTCTTTAGAAAAGAAAGAGTCATTGTCTTTTAATTCATAAGGCTAAAAAAAGTCAAGTCAAAGTACAAAAGTATAATTTCTTGGCACGTCTACTCTATCTTTATTTGTTCCATTTTTGAGTGACTGAGCATTTGATTCAGCTCAGGCAGCCACCACTCCCAGTTCCTGAGCCTCAGCCAGGTCTCTCAGGTCCATTCACAATTCCAGCACTAACTTTCCATAATTATTTTATTTCCTTAATCTTCCCAATGGCTGGTTCAGCCCCAGGTGGGCCTCATTCCTCTCCAAGTTCAATAAGACAGTCTCTTACTCCTCCTGCTCTCCTGTCTCCTCCAATTTTGATTTTTGTTGGCAGCCTTACAGTGTCTCCTCTTCTCTCTCTTATGCACACACAAACACACACGTGCACGCACACACAATAGATGGGAAATACCATTTGGAGAAAAACAATGTCAAGTTGCAATTTTCCACACCTAGAAAAGAATCAAAGGATGAAAAAATACCCCAAGGAGTATGAGGAAGAAAAGAGGACCACAAAACTCTAAAACTCTAAATAAAGAAGATGGGAGGCAAGAAAGAAGAGTTTAAATATATCAGTAGAAAAATGGTGAAAAAAAAATGTTACCCATATATACAAGAGTGAGAAAAAAAAAGTAAGCTACACTAGTGATGAGGAGAAGATATAAAAACAGAAAAAACCTTAAGCCCCAAATAACATAAAGCTTAATGTAGCTGCTGCAGTTTCTACCTCTCTGCTTAAAATGCCTCTCTCTGGAAGTGTTAAAAAAGATGCAAAAAATTCCAACCAGTTTAATCCTATTGTCTCAGTCTTAGTTTATCACACAGTGTTCCCCAAGTTGAAAATGTTAAATGCTTGAGCCTTCCCTCTGCTTTTTCCACTTTAACCTGGAGTGGAGTACATGTCATTATGCAAGTGTAATGCTACATTCTACACCCGGGTGTAGCATCTAACTGTAGTCTTCAGAGACTGAGTCTGTTGGCTGCAGCTTAATAAACTATTGAAATACACGGCTAATTTAAAGCTATGGCTAGGTCTAACCTGTGGAAGCCGGGCGTGCTTCCCAGCTCCTACAGCTGTGTCTGTGTGTGTCTGTGTGTGTGTGTCTGTGTGTCTGTGTGTGTGTGTGTGTGTGTGTGTCTGTGTGTCTGTGTGTCTGTGTGTGTGCTGCACCCTGGCTTCTTGCTCTCTCTCTTCCACCCTTCGCCCCCACACCCCCATTTCCGGCCCAGCCAGATCCCCCCCGGATGATCAAGGACTTGGTTATGGCGCACACCCCACTGTTTAGACAGAACCTCTGGGAGTCATCGAGAGTTATGTTTGCAGCAGCCTGAAGCAGAGCTTTGACTCTGGGTAATTATTTTGTGAGTTGAGCCTTGTACAACTATTGTCCACTAATAGTTTTGCTGTGAAAGAGCATATCTTTTCTCACTCTCAAAGGCAGAAATAAGTTCAGTTCATTTTTTAAAGAAATTACTTTAGCAGCTTGTGCCATATAAGTACACATCAGGGTCAGTCTGGTAACAAAGGACACACATTGGTTTGGTAAAAGCAACCAGAGCCCTCACATGGCCATGCCGCCATGCACTGCACTCAAAGTGTGCTCATAGGTGTCAGTAGTTCATGCTTGGCCATCTGTATTTTGTCAACAATAGCAATTCACTTTTTAATGAATGTTTAAAGTCTCAATTCCCCCAGGAGTAACAGCTACAGAGAGCATCAGCTATTGCTGAAAGAACAGGGATTCTAGGAATAAACAGAATATTGTGGAATGGCAAATGGGAACCAGTGACCTCATTATTCTGGAAAATGTCTCTTTTTGAACCACAAGGAACTCTGACAATTGTAAAGGTTTAGTCTTGAACAGTGGAGTTTTGCAGAGATAGAGTGAAAGCAAAATTGAGCCCCCTGTGTACTTACGGCAGTTCTTTATTATGTGCCATATATTATCATGTTGTGTTGTGTTTTGCTTTATCGTTGCTGCATCTTTATTAAAGGTGGGCCAGAAATAAAACCCAGATGTAAACATACCTACACTTCTAAGGCACTTGGCTTAAGCTAAGAACGCGGCAGCTGAAAGTCATCTTCAGCATTTTTTTCTTCTAGAATGTTTAGATTCTTCTTCTCTTAAAATGAAAAACAAGGAAAACATTTTAAATAGTAAATAAAATCTTGTTGTTGTAAAATAATTATGTATAAAGTTGTTTGCTACATTTTAAAGGAATCTGGCCATGCAGGTATGGCTAATGCTTCTGACTTTAAAGAGGAGAGTAATTTTGCTCTTTCGGCTGCAGATTACTAAGAACGCAGGATAAATTTTTGTCCTTAAGTCAAGGGATTTCCTTTGTTTAGGCTTATTAGGAGAATTACAGACTGGTGCCTTGCATTCAGACAGTGAGGTCTGCACTGGATTATTGAGTTGTAGGACACAAAACCATATAAAGAAAGAGATGTCACTATTCCAACAACAATGGAGGAGAAAAATATCCACTGCTGACAGGCCTACTTACTCACAAGTCCATTGGTGTCAACATACATAGCAGTAGAGACAGACTAGGTTAGGAATGAGATTGTTACATCTGGTTAAAAGGGAAGTGTGAGAGCTAAAGGGGAGCAAAAAACTGTATGTCAATATTTGCCCTCCTGAGGAACAGCAGACATGTTCTGGAACTGAAGGATAGCATACATAAAGAAGTAAGTAACCACATGTAGTATTTCAGCCCTGTGCCCCAGCTGTAAAGCATTATTTGAAGTTATAATAGTTGCACAGCTGTGGGAAGGTGAGGGTCATCCATTTTACATACATATTCAAATTAAGAATGCAGGGCTGCTGGCACAGAGCAGCAGTTATGATATGGCCTCAAAGGTAGGAATATACAGAAAGACAGACAAAAATCTCTTTTCATTTTCTCTTTTGGAGGTGGATGTGAACTTTTTCACTCCTCTCTTGCTTGTGCATGGTTAAGCCTGAAGAACGAAAATTATGAACATCCTGGGCAAGTAAAGTACAGACATACAGAAAATTCAAGAATTAAAATCAAAAATTAAAAAAAAATAACATACAAAAATGCCTGATTTACACCTGGACCAGGTGGTGTCTAAATAACCTAACTGCTTTCTTTTACAATATTCAAATGTGTTTCTTGAATCACACATCTGGTCATGGATAGCACTGCCCTGACTAGTCTTTCCTTATGCTCCATCTGGATCCAGAAACTAGATGTTTTCCACATCTGAATATGCCTGCACAGCAATACATAGGTCACATGTATCTCAACTAGCTCTTAATGAAAAAGTCTGGGGACCAGAAGCTCATAATTTATTGCTCCTCACTGACTATTTATCTTCTTTTGATATGTCTTCACAACATTGCACTATGACAAAGAAAAACAGTGTTGCTGAAGTTGGAAGGGGCCTAAGAAGATCATCTACTATGAACCCCTTCTGAAAGCAAGGTCAGCTAGAGCAGTTTGATCAGAATCATGTTCAGTTGCAATTTGAAATATCTCCAGATACAGAGATTCCACAAACTTTCTGAGCATCCTGTTCTAGTGTTTGACTACCCTGACCACTGTGAAAGAGTTTTTTCTTATGTTTAAATGCAATTTCTTCTGTTTGAGTGTATTGATTGTCTCTTGTGCTGCTGGGGCTCAGGCTCTGCAAGATCAGGTTCCGCTTTCAGCACGGCTCCCAGCCCCTCATCTGCAACCAGAACACTGACCTTGTTCTGTAGGTGCCAAACTGCAGTCAGAGAAGGAGCTCTTTCCCTGATGCCAGAAATCGTTGTGAGGGTCTCTGACACCACTGGCTCTGCCTGCCCTGCTGTTCATACAGTTGGAGTTCAGGCTCTTGCAGCTACAAGGTCTTGGAGAAGATCTCATCAAACTCCTTTCCTTGTCTCTGATGCAATGCAGTCTGCAGCCCTCCTGCAGCACTTTTACTTGGTGACACAGATCCTCTGTCAGCACACTTCTCCTGCAGCTGAGGACACCATCTCCTCCAGCCCCACTGTCATGTCATGCCAGGCAGGCAGCTAAACACCACACAGCTGCTCACTCACCCTGCCCCCAGCAGAATGGGGAGGGAATACAGAGAAAAAGTAAAACTCATGGATTGAGATAAAGACAGTAATAGAGGGGGAGGGAGGGAAGGAAGGAAGGAAGGAAGGAAGGAAGGAAGGAAGGAAGGAAGGAAGGAA
>WBMZ01011765.1:114800-128119 GCA_013400975.1 Atrichornis clamosus
AGGAAGGAAAAATCAATAACAGTAATAATAATGATTAGAATACACAAGCAAGTGATGCACTTGCTCACCACCTGCCAGTCGATGCCCAGCCAGTTCCTGAGCAGTGGTCCTCAGACTGATTTACTCCTAGTTTATATGCTGTGCGTGACACCATAAGGTACAGAATACCCCTTAGGTTAGCTGGGTTCACTTCTCTTGGCTCTCAGTTTACTGTGTCTCCTCTCAACTTACTGTGTCCCCCAGCCTACTTGCTCTTGGGACTGGGTGGGGTAAGAAGCTGAAAAGACCTTGACTCAGTGTAAACACTGCATAGCAACAACCAAAAATCAGTGTGTTATCAACATTATTCTCATACTGAATCCAAAACACAGCACTGTACCAGCTACTAGGAAGAAAATTAGCTCTATCCCAGCTGAAACCAGGATACCTCAGTGAGGCCTCCTTGCATCCATGGACCTGCAGAGCTGCATCCTCCCCTGGGAATTCAGGTGAAGTTAAGGAAGATGCTTTAGTTTCTGCCCCATGAGAGGTCGCCACCACTGCTGTGTGTACACTATCCTCCACAGTTTCTGGCCCTCTTCTGTGCTCACTTCTGCTCAAATTGGCACAGACTGCTGCATCTCCTAGTTGCCCCTGTTAGCTGCACTCTGTCACATATCTGTGTCACATAGGTATGCTTAAATCTCCTGTGGGACATAACCCAGCTGGTTCTCTTAGTACAAGACTAGCAAACATATATTCCTAAAAATACAATAAGAGATGCAGTCTTCAACATTGCCAACAGAAGCAATGGGGAAGTAATTCTTCTTCCTGGGATTTGACATTATTTGCTACATATTGATACAGTTCTAATCACGTATAAAATGCAGACATTTTTATCCTCCATTTTTACTCTGGAGCAATTCAAAAGACTCAAGCAAGCTCTGCTCATATCACTGGAAATAGTTTAGAGGTATTGTTTGACCTTCAGGAAATGGGTACTACCTATTCATTTACTCTGGGCAGTTCATTGTTTTCCTTTAGATTTTAGGTGCTTCCTTGGTCAGCTAGACAACAAGTCTAGATACTGGTTTGAAACAGTAATAGGAATGTAATGGGAATCTAGACACCTAACTTAGGGGACAAGTAAATCTCATACAGATCAGAAGAAAAATACTTAATGGTAATCATAATTTTAATCTATTGAAATTTCTGGAATCTCCATCAAAAAAAGATTGATGGCCCTAAATGCTACAGATAGTATGAGTTCCAGGTCTTTAAATCTCCAAGGACTAAGCATTCAGATGCACAACACACCTGCTCCATGCATGAGTGAATGCAGAATTGGTTGTGATGTCAAATGACTATGTTGGATTCACAACTGGTCACCACTCTCCACGAACATAACTCATTCCTATTCTAGCAAATAATGGATCAGTAACTGTTAGTTGTCGAGAAGGATTTAAGACCTTTGAGAAACAAATTCTACTTTTAACTATGGCAAAGTGAGAAAAGCAAATTGAACACTACCATCATGTAATAACCTGCAGTTTATACGGGATAAAGATAAACTGTCAAGACCAGAAATGAAGTCCTTCTTTCTGTATTGGGAATTGTGAGACTTTCAAAAATAGATCTACCAGAAATAAAATATATCATATTATATATAATAAATGACATAAATTGAGTTGTTTTACTTCCATCTGGTAAAAGATGTCAAAGTCTGTACAAGTAAAATCTGACAGGCAAATGACCATTCTTTCCCACTAAGGCTAATAAAAAGGGATATAGTGTGTATATCTGTTCAAATCCTCTTTACTTTCCAAAACTGCATACTGAGAATGAACCACAATCTCTGCTAGATTCCAAATCACACCCAGCTGCTCTTTGAGAGATCATTAATTGTCTCAGGACAAAAACTTGCAGGGGACTATTCCATCAGTTTAGCAGTAGAGACAACCCATTCAGGCATTCATAACATTCCATGGAACTGTCTGAATTTGTGGTATACACATGTCCTTAAAAGCTGCAAATCTAATACCACTTTTGCACTAAAAAGAAGAAAATAATTTTTTAAAAATGTAAATTCATTAATTTCTTTTGATTAGGAAATTGATTTAAAGATATATATATATATGTGAGAGGAAAAAACAGCATTTCAGTTTGATTTTCCAAAAAAAAAAGATATGTAATAGTGCTGTTTGCTCATCCATCTGTTCAACTTGCTTGCCAGTTCTCAAAACTTTCAAATAAATTAATGAACTTAGAATACAAACCCAAAGAGCAAGACATTAATAATATTCAAATCAATCTGTATTTCTTAAGATGTGATTCTCTCTCAAAAGCTTCATTTTAAAGGATAATGCTAGAAGTTGAGGTAGAAATTTTAATTAGACAAGTGATCATTCATACCCCGTGCCTGCTTTCAAGGCTACACTAACAAAAATCACCCTGTAACACACACAGGTATCCAGACTGCTCTGCCTCTTACAGGACACTGTGGCTCTCGCAGGGGGACAGCACGATGGCAGGAAGCAATAAGCACAAATTGGAACAACAAGAAATTTTGACCAAGTATAGAAAAAACAAAACCCAGAAACATTGGAGTGGTTGGCCAGACAGTCTGTAAAGTGTCCTTCCTCAGTGATACACCAAGCATGATTGCACCAGGCCCTGAGCAGCCTGCTTTAACTGGAAGGAGATTGGACTACACAATCTCGAGGTTCCTTCCAACCCACAAAATTTTACGGCTGCTTATATGGAGTCTATGAGCAGAAGAGGAAGAGTTGGTGACAGAATTTAAATCGGGTCCAATTAACTCGCAAAATAAAAGTGAACCTTGAAATAGATTCATATTTCATTGACACTTCATGTATTAAAGGATGTCTGTATATCTTACTGGATTGCTTAGATGGTCTTTTTTCTTAGTTCAGCTGCAGGCATCTGACTCCCCTATAATCTCTTTTTTAGTATCCTCTGAATTTCTGGGTAAATCTTAAAAGATGGGAGGTTTTCAAGGCTGTCACCAATAGCCTGTCACTGATGTATATAAAGTTTCTGGATTCAGCAAGTGAAAGATGCATTTATGTAGAGAGATACCTGGAAGCAGCAGAAAACAATATCCAAGGACACAGGAAGGTCTAACCCTAGTCAAAGTCAAATGGACCTAGAATCCTTGAATCTAAAGCAGGGTAAAATGTCTGCCTTAAAATCTTCAAAACAAATAAGAGTCTTAAAGGAAACATTCACAAGAGTACAGATGTCAGAAGAAATGTGAAACTTTGACCTGAGTGCTGAAAGCAACTGAGATATTGCAAGTAAGTTAAAAACATAATTGGTTGCTTCTACTGTTTTCTGAGGGAATGGAATTCTGTGCACATCCTTTACAAACAAGCAGAATTGTACCCAAATGGGTGTTGTACCTGACTGGTACTACATCTACAAATTAAAACAAATCTGCAGGGCACAGACAGTGAAAACCAGAATGAATGAAATTAGATGCATAACACAATTGACAAACACATGTGCTTTGTGGTATTTGTAAACCCTGAAGATACCTAGTCAGCTCACTAGCTGTCACTCCAGAAAGACAAAACCTCTCCTTATGTGGGAAGAGATATCTGGTGTTCCGGGAAGCCTATTTTGTCTAAAATGGCACTCACCATCTATGTTTAGTCAAGTGAATTGAAGCCAGGTTTTCCAGACTGAACATAAAATGTGTGTAATTGTGTCTTTCTTGTCACTGCAGAGGCTAGAGCTGGCTGTTTTGCAATCCCATGTTATATATCTCTTCTTATCCTCTTCACCCCTCATGCTGTGGTGGGATTAAGTAAGGGCCTTTCAGAGAGAAAAGAAAAAGAAGGCCTTGTGCCAAACAGAAAGAAATAACCTGGTAATTCAGGCAGCTCAGACACTCCAAAATGCTTTTGGCCACAGAGGTGATCTCAGACACTGCTATCTTTTCTTTGGGTATTAAATAATAGTATCCTTTGTTTAAAAAAAAATCCATTGAAGCACTGGAAGGAAAGGACAATTCATGTCTTCTGTGACTGAAGCATTCACCTTTTTTAAAACCACTGGGAAAATCTTCCTTCAGATAATATTTAAGTCTTTATTCACCAGAAAGGTTCCCTCAATAGCCTCAGGCTAGACCATGCACATTTGATATGATACAGACAGGAGACTGTATTGGAATTGTTTCAGATAAATTTCATTGAAGGACAAAGGTGTGAAATAGTTTCTGTATGAAGAAGGTTGAACAGATCAGGACTGTTCTGCTTGGAGAAGCAGTAATATAGGTCTAATAAAACATTGAATGGCAAGAAGAGGGTGAAGAGAAATAACAGTTCATGGAGTCTTCCCATATAAGAACTAGAGATTATCAAATAAAATAGGAGTTGGCAAGCCCAAAGTAGACATCTTTCATTCAAGACACTTCATACAAGGTCCATACAAGCTCTGTGAATCCTTTTTACAGGATGTTGCAGGTGCTACAATTTTATATTGTGTGAAAAGTGGTTAGAAATTTTCATGGAGAAAAAAGGCAAAGACTATTAATTAGAGAGTTAAATGTCACATGACTGACTCTAATTTGCACTGGCACCGAAAATTTCAGTATGGCAGACGCACAATACTGACTATTGGAACACAGGCTGCTGGGCTGGAGAGGTGTTTGGACTGCCTGGTGGGGCTATCCCTGTATTCTTAAATCCCTTACCTGAATGAAGCAGAGATGCACTTTACAATGAGACTGCTTCCAAAGAGAAAACCTGAAGCTAACATATGGCCCTGTGATTTTGAGCAGAAACACCACCCTGCAGTTCCAAATCTCCTTCTGAAATTTGCTCATCTATTCCCAGCATAATCTGATGAAAATAAAAATAAAAAATGAACACTTTGTTTTAAAAAGTCCCAAACAGCTCCTCTGTTATCCAAACCCAAACTCCACACTTTTCTGAGGTTTCCCTTCCAGAACCACAAAAGACATTGGCATGTTCTATAGACTTGGGCACCAGTAAAATCCAATATGTTTCTAAAGAAGACTGATTGCCTGTCCATTGCCTGCAATGATTTTAAGGCCCAGTGCTCCACAGGGGAGAGATACAAGACAGCCAGGAAAGACATTGTGAAAACAGACAGTGAGCGTATAAATCACCAGTGCAACTCAGACATAGAAGCTAGAAAGATGACTCCTATTTGGAAGATAAACTGCACTGTGAATGCTAAGGCAGAGCAAGCAAATCTTTTGATATAGGTAAAATGCAGAATACTGTGGGGAAGAGAAAGGAATCAACCTTCTGCCCCCAGTGAAAACACTGGCTTTATTGAGCCAGGAATTGGAAAAGGTTATTTTTTCCTTGTGCTGAAATACCTCCAGACCATAGCTGGGAGGAGGATTGGGGCACTTGCCTACAATGATTCAATCTAGTATGGAAAAAATATATGTTCTTACGATGATTTTCTAACACCAAAGAATTTGTCTGTTTTAATAAGCCCAGAGAACCTAGGTGTCTGGTGATTTCTTGTCATAAATCAGGAGCTCATTAAAAGAAAAAAGTATGAAAAGAAGGCAAAGATTCTGGCAGGAGTCTTGAGAAAACAATTGAAAAGCATTTTTGAAGTTTCACTCATTTTGGTGCAATATGTGCAAAGGCCACAGCTCTGAGCAGTAGTTCTGAAGTCTGTCAACTAAGTACCTTAAAGCTCCTGAATTTACTGAATTTTAGACCCTGGATTCAGCTTTCCGCCTCTGTCTGGATACTGCTTGCTTAGAATGACGCGTAAAGCTGTGGTTGTGGGAGGGAGCTACAGAAAGTCATGCTACCTGACCAACAGGAAATTCAAAGTGCATCAATTCTAAGAGTCCAAAGAGCTGTTGAAAAGTAAGATAAGGTTCAGAAGGGGATTACTGTGTCCTAAATGTGATATTTTTATTGAGAGGGCAATGCTTAAATTACATTTTTATGAGCCAGAGTGGCATACCATCACTTTTTCATTTTACTGGGAAGCTTGCTGGGGCTTCTCTGGTTCACAGCTGCAGAACGGATTAATTTTATCCTCTCCTGAATGAGACCTTCAGTCCCACTGTAGCTTCTAACTTGGAAGCATCTTGCAAGAATACTACAAGAGGAAAATTATTATATCATCAGACAGAGTAAAAGAGAAACAGGAATAAAAATTAATAAAACACCAAGACTTGATTCAGCAAAACATTTATGTGCATGTTAGCCTTAAGCATCCCTGGTTAGTGAAGCACTAAAGCATGTTCTCAGGCTTAATCGAAGTTAATGGGATTTACACAGGTCCTGAAGGTAATCACGTTTCACTGCTTCATTAAATCAGAATGCAAGTATTAGAAGGTAAGGGTTATCCTCAGGGAATTCCACTGAAATACAGGGTGATACAAAACTATAAATCATGGTAAGGTATTTATTATTAAAATTCATACACAAAAATGTGCTAAGGGAAATGCAGGGTGCATGAGAGCTGAGCCTCAGAATAGCACTTTGTTTAACAAGATATCTGAGACATGAGACCTATTTCAGTGTAAAATCAGAAGTAACTACAGTGAAGCCAAGGCTGACACAGCTGAGATCAACATTAAACCCTAGAGAAGGGGATTTTCTAAAAGTTTGGGGGGAGGGGAAGAAAAATGGAGAACAGGTCCCCAGAGAACATGATAAATGGTGATGGGTTAGGCAATCTAGTTCTGCTTCCAAAAGCCAGGCTTAATCCTCACTCAGGAGTAGACATTGTGCCACATATTTAATCTATCCCTTAGAGAGAGTCAAAAGGATCAAAAGCATCACACAGATACTTAAAGAGAAAGGTCATATTCCCATTGAGGACTAATGACTATATCCGTTCCTGCAAGCATGGGGATTTCTGGTGAGGGAACTAAAAGTGCAGTGTTTCCAGCGTTAACTCTGGCTGTAGGGTGTCTGCTGCCACAACAGCTTCTTGAACCCTTCCCCTTTACTCCAAACTACCCTCATGCTGTGAACTTGCAGCTCCCTGTGTTTCTCCTACAGCTTTTCCATACCTTTCAGCAAAGGGATTTCTTTAACAAAACTAAGCCCTGTGATCAGATCACCCGAAGCCACTGCAATGTCTCAAAACTACCAAAGCCTTTGTGGTTACAGAAGAATTGTAGAGAGCTGCTATAATTTAAGAGCAGAGATTTTTTTTTTCCACTGTAGTGGTTCAATGTGTGTTGTGTGCACACATGTGCTTCAGCACAGATGGAGATTCAAATGAATATCAGACCCTTTGGTGTGAGTTCAAATTTCCTGAAGGTGTTGGAATGTCTGTAAAACATCAGATGCCCTTTTGGTTGTTTTTGTTATAAATACATTTTAATTCTCTGCTGATTTGACATTTCAGTTTATTTAGGAAAATGGGGAGAAAAAGGACAACATAGAGAAAAAAGTTACTATGGAAAAAAAGAAGGGAAAGGGAAAGGGGAAAGGAGGGAGGCATGTATGTCCCTGGCAGCTACCTGCCTTTCTTATACAAAGCCACCTATGATTCTTCTACAACCACAAACAAGTCAGATTTTCTTTGTGCTCTGTCCAGAAAGGAAGTTCAAAATATGCACATCTACTCCAAAGCTATTAATCTTTTTTATAAGATTACTGGGAAGAGTAGAGAACCATTGTCATATTTCTTAAAATTAATTTTCCCCAAAGCTTCAGGAGTCTTTAAAGTAAAGTTTAAGATATTCTTTTTTTGTCTCCTAACACATTTACCTCCTAAACAACAGATACTTCATGACTGTTTTATTTTTCTACTGGTTATATCTATTTCTCTGTTTCTTCAGGGAAAAAAAAAAAAGCAAAAAGCAAAAAAAACCCCAAATCCCAACACTTTAGACCAGTGCATGGCTGGCTTTAGTTTCAGCTTGCTACTGTCAATCCAGACCCACAGGGCCGGAGACTTGCATCCACAAAACTGAAGAATATAATGCATGAAAGAGTTTCTAAATGGTCAGTAAGGCCAAGAAAATAACAATCTCTGAATCTTTCAATTCTCAAAAATGGTTTCAATTGCATATTGAAAGTAACATAAGGCAAAAAAGCAACAAAAATCAGAGTCAGGCCTCTAAACAAATGTCATCACTGCTTAGACTTCAGTGAGGGTGTTAATTATTATCACAAAGTGAGGAAACCACAGAATTGTTGGACCAAACACACGTTTCATGTGGAGAAAGTAGTACAAACAAACCAGAAACATACATCATTTTTCATGGAGTACAGAGAAGATCCATCTATTTATTCAACAAGCCTTAGGGATCCTCCTCCTGTACAATCTAACATAGTGCAGTACAACTAGCATCCCAAGGCTATTACAGCCTTTCATATGCTTGTAATATATTAACTATCTCTGCTATGAGATTACAACTGGAATAATTCTGAGTGTTGTTAAGAGGGAACTTCTTGTATAAAATCTACATGTGCTGTACTATGACACCAACGCCCGAGAGCCAACCTTCTCCCATACACTGCACATTTGCAGTTAAGAAGATATTTTAACTAAACCTAAGAAATAAAATTATTCTACCTGGATCTAGAACATGGGATATAAGGACTAAAAGGTCTGCTATACCCTATGGATGAGCCATGCACATGGTGAAAAAATGTACTTCTCACTACAATCAATATGTCAGAGGGAGTTGTGATGCATGTAGTTCAAAGGTTATCCCAGAGAATGACAAATACCAGGTACTTCACACCAAGGTGGTAGAAAGGTCAGAGTAAGCAGGTTTTGGATATTCTGTCTAGAAGGTATCCTTTTTCCCCCTTTAATATCAAGATGATTTGTTACCAGGAGCTGAATAAAAAATAACATATCCTAGTATGTGTATAATACAGGAATATTATCTAGCCATGCCACAGATTTTGTTACTTATGGACCAATCTAGGAATAAAATTTCTTATAATGTTGAGAGTAAAATAGAGATTAGGCAGTTCACTGATCTGTACTCTCAGAATTAAGAAGGACAGATCCTTCCCTGGTATGCACTCAACTCATCATGACAATTTTTAGAGCATCTCATTGTTATATACTGATGATATATATGATAAAAAAGCTACGATGACACACTTAGGTTATGTCTCTATTACCACATTTACCTGAATCATAGCCACACTGACAGACCTTATTTTAAGGCTGATAACCATCAACCTTCTCTAGGTTTGCACAGTGGCTGTACACTGGTTTCAGCATGCAAAATCTCAGTTGAGAGAAGGCAAGAGAAAATCTCCAAGTGCCTTACAATTTCTCAAATTGAAACTTCCAGTCAACCTTTTTGAACCCCTGAAAATTCCTAACAACAGAATCCTAGAACTGGTGTACTGAATACAGTTAAATTGCTTTAAGTTAAGTAACTTTTAACTTAGGTCATTAAGCATTAGCAATTTGAGCTAACTCACCTAGCTTGACTTAAACTGGGTTTAACATGGTCTAGTTTTGCAGCTGACCCATAACAATTCTATTCCGATATTTTCTAACTGATGTACGAATCAATTTTTTTAAATGTCTCTTACTAAGAAATTTGCAAGCAAAGCCAGTCCTGCACAAACCACACCTTTCCTTGAATTTACTGCCATCTTTTTAGAAAGTTTATTTAAAAGAATATAACCCAAATATGTGCTTTTCTATGAAACACACTTTTCAAGTTCATTTTGCCAGAGAAAATACTAATTTTCCAGAATGGCATATTTCATTCGCTACCAAAGAGGACTGACTGTAACATAAAGCGGGTGGCTCCCTCAGAAGAAAGAGAAACAATTTGACATGGTAGGTCTGGTATCCTTCTGCAATATCAAATGAAGCCCTACATTTTCAAAATGATGCATGGGAACTTAACCACGTGGTGCCCATTAAAGTCAATGCCAGCTCTCATGGTTTATGAGGTCAACAGAAGTCCTTGATGGAATTACACCCCCATCCTGCATGGCGGATTCTCTTGTATCACAGATTCTGAATCAAAGCCTATAAGGTCAACAAAAATGTGTACAGTCAGTTTGCTCAGGTTTGGATCACGTATCTCCACTGGAAGAGAGAAGCAAGAGAGAAATAAATTACTGAACAATTGTTAGTTTAACGGCATGGCATGGGTCTTATGTTGATACATATTCCTGTATCGTAAGGAGGAAATAATGTCTTCCTGCGGTCATGCTCAAGGTATCTGAATGAAAAGAGAAACACCAGGGAATATTCCTCTGAAAAACAAAAGAACATCCTGTGAGAGTGCAATTGCAAAGTAATTCTTTAAGCATGCCTAACAGCTATCATACAACATATGAAACACTGTATACTTGAAGGATAAATATTCTGGGTTCTTTGCGCATCACGTGTACTTTTAGAATTTGCTGTCCTGGTGCACATATGTCACACAGTTTTGTATCTACTGGACTGAATCTTTTAAAATCTATCAAAATAGTAATATTCAAGGTCCTAAAGTGAAACCTGGCACTCAATTTGCACAAAGATTTTGCACATTGTTGTGCTTTAAAACACTCAGTAGTTAATAAAAGACTGTGGTCTACTGGTATATTGGTTTTCATACTCTCTCCATTGGAATATGATCTTGCTTTAGCAATAAACTAATACGTTGATTGAATACTTTCCAATTCTCTAGGTTTCTAGCAGTGTTCCTGGGGTTGTATCACTAGCAGCACAGTGACTGTGTTAACAGAACCCTTCTGGGAAAATGAAAAGCCTTGGTATCAGTGGGGTCTCTCGAATCTATATATGTAAGATAGAATAATTTTATTCAGAAAGTAGGTGTTTGTCAAGCCACGTGATGATATTCATTATAAAAACATGGACCTACAAGCTTCTAGGAATTTGTATGCTTATCAGACACAGTCAGGATTCCATCAGAGTACGAAAAGTCCTAAGCTAGTTAACAATTTAGGAAGCAATTTGCATGCATTCATAAATGCATGCCTTGCAAACAAAGGTCTAGAAAGAAGCAGACATGCTTATTGAAGAAGATTTGCACAGAGCAAATAAATAATATCTCTGAGAGAAGCAGAAAATTTGAAATCATAACAGCAATGGGATAAGGATTATCACCAGGTGTTTCCATGGGTGCATGGTGTCTGTGGTTTAGTTAGGCT
This sequence comes from Atrichornis clamosus, assembly GCA_013400975.1. Classification (NCBI taxonomy): domain Eukaryota; kingdom Metazoa; phylum Chordata; class Aves; order Passeriformes; family Menuridae; genus Atrichornis; species Atrichornis clamosus. Next base: position 125,906 of record WBMZ01011765.1, read on the forward strand.
CCTGTTATCCAGGGCTGTGAATGGGGTACCATGGCCAGTCAAAAACATAAACATTGCAGCATTTATTTTACAGTAATGGACAAGATCAAATCAGGCGGAAAGGAAAAAAATGCTGACGCTTTATATGGCGCGCACACACACACACACACACACCCCCCCGAACTAGGGAATGTAAATGACACAAATGTAGCTGTACTGCTCCTGGATTCAGGTGACTTCACACAAAACTGCCTTGTCTGTCTACGACAGGGGTAGGTCACCCACCGGATAAGTGTGAATTAACCATAAAGGGATTGCAGTGCTGTATCAAATGAATTTCTGTAGCAGCTGTGGAGGCTGTGGCAAAATTTCAGAGGTTTTTAACGGCCAGTCCCAGTGGTAAAACAGCTTTTCATTTTCCAAGAATGGCCAATCCCAGTGGTACCATGGCTTTTCATTTTCCAAGAAAGATTCTTTTAACATAAGCTGGAGTATATTTTCTTCTGTCTTTTGTTTTAGCTTCTGTTGTTACTATTCTTTGAAAAGAAAGAAAAGTCAGGCAAGTTCAGAGTGGGGCAACTTTTTCATTACAGAGGATTGAATCACACACTGAAGGACAAAGCTTAGAGCAAGAAGCACTGTGTACATATGTTCACATCCAAACCTTATGATATAGCCTGTAATATTTTACCTTCTGCAGTCAGGCTGCTTTTCTTGCCTTTGCTAAAATGAACAGTATACACCCAGCTGGTGTGGGCTATTCCCCCTCCTATCTTCCCTTCACCCCTCTGAACATCAAGCACCAGCTAAATTTTACTGATAAAACCAACACTAAGCAGAAGGAAAAATATGCATTCTTCATGCTGTACAGCTGAGCAGGGTTAAATGACTAATAAAAAGTCCCAGGCAACAACTTTAAAAGGGGAAAAGAAAAGGGCTGGTGCTGTGGGTGGAACTGGAAGAGGAGAGTGGTTGTTGTGGTGGGCTGTGGAGAAGGACCTGTCAGTCTTTGAGCCGGAGCCAAGGTTTGAGCACCACCTTAAAAGTGCATGATTATTTCTGCAAAAAGTTTTCTTCCATCTGAGGGCATTTTGTGTGAGCTGAGATCAAAGCCATTTGAATTAGTTTTATAAGCAACATAATTTAGCTAGGTATTTGACATGGATAAATACTTTGCCAGCAGTATAGAATTATTAATTAAGAATTTGCAATCTCTTAGCTTACACCTATACTCTATGCCCTATTTCTGAAGAATTATTCACAACCCTGATACAAAGGTTGGAGTACCACACAACCTAGGCTATTAATAAGATTTGAGAATGAAAACATTAAAATACATATCATAGAATGGCCTAGGCTGGAAAGGACCTTAAAGATCATCTAGTCCCAACCCTCCTGCCATGGGAGGGTTTCACTAAAACCTTTCTCTAAACCAGGTGTCTTAGATCTCCATCCAACTTGGCCTCGAACACTTTACGCCATGGGGCATTTTCAACTTCTTTGGACAACCTGTTCCAGTGCCTCACCACCCTTACTTTTTTCCTAGTATCTAATCTAAACCTACTCCATTTCAGTTTAAAGCCATCCTGCCTTGTCCTGTCACTACATGCTCTTGGAAAAAGTCCCTCTCCATCTTGTAGGCTCTCTTCATGTACTGGAAGCCCGCAATTACATCACTCCAAAGCCTTCTCCTCTCCAGGCTGAACAACCCCAATTCTCTCAGCCTTTCCTCACAGGAGAGGTGGTCCATCCCTCTAATCAACCTGGTGTCCCTCCTCTGGACTTGCTCCAAGAGGTCAATGTTCGTCCTGTGCTGGGACCCCAGAGCTGGATTCCGGTACTTCGGGAGAGACCCCGACTTGAGTACAGGTGTTGCGAGACTGCAAAATCGAAATTAATAATTCTCTGCTGCTGGAGCTGTCACTTAAACTAAAGCTGCTCCTTTGCCGCCCAGAGGGGCCGTGTCAGCGATGCCCGGGCTCTGACCACGGGCGCGCTCCCCCGTGCCAAACTCCTGTTTTCCTTCCCGTCACCTCCAACAGGCTGCAGCGGCACAGACTCCTGCAAAGCCTCAGCGTTTCCGCAGGCCAGCGTCGGGGAGCAGCAGGCGGCTGCTCCCAAGGCAGCCAGGTGCGTTCCCCGCGGCTGGAACCCGGCAGGGCCGGCCAGCGGGGCCCGGCCAGCGCAGCGCCACGCGGCCCCAGACGCCTCACAGCGCGGCCGCCAGGGGGCGCC
>WBMZ01011766.1:0-57857 GCA_013400975.1 Atrichornis clamosus
CCCCGCGCCCGGCCCGGCCCCGCACGGGGACCCTCGCGTGGGGCTGAACCGCCCAGGGCCCGCACGGGGAAATGCCACGGTCTGGAACTGCCCGCGGACACACGGCAGTGTGGGATACTGGGAATAAATAATCCCCTGCGACGGTGGGGAGGCGCTGGCACAGGGTGCCCAGAGAAGCTGTGGCTGCCCGTGGATCCCTGGAAGTGTCCAAGACCAGGTTGGACGGGGCTTGGAGCAACCCGGGATAGCGTAAAGGTGGAACTGGATGAGCTTTAAGGTCCCTTCCAGCCCAAATCCTTCCGGGATTCTGTCATTCTGTGGACAATATATTGGTGTTAAATAAGGAGCAGGAAGCGGGAAGGAGGAGCAGGTTACACAGAGGGGCCAGGGGATGGTGGAAGGTCTGCAAGGCCACACGAGGAGCGGCTGAGGGCACTTGGTGTGTTCAGCTGGAGGAGACTGAGGGCAGAGCTCAGCGGGGGCTACAGCTCCAACCGAGGGCCAGCTCCCATTTCTGCTCTGGTGACCAAGGACAGGACCCGAGGGAATGGCTGGAGCTGTGTCAGGGGGGGTTCCGGTTGGATTTCAGGAAAAGGTTCTTCCGCCAGAGTGGGGTCAGGCACTGACCAGGCTCCCCAGGGAAAGGTCACGGCCCCAAGGCTGCCAGAGCTCCAGGAGTGTTTGGACAACGCTCCCAGGGATGCACAGGGTGGGATTGTCGGGGTGTCTGTGCCAGGGGACAGACTCAATGATCCTGTGGGTCCCTTCCAGCTCAGGACATTCTGTGACAAGAAAAGCAAAAGGATGGGAGAGGAGTGTTTTCCCTGCCTTACGGATTGGTTTCAACTACAAAAGTCAGTACAGAATGTTTCAGCAGAGATCACCTGGTGGTGGAGAAAACTGGCTGCAATTCACTGTACTCAAGAGAGTTAATGCCCAGGGAGCCAATTGCCCCAGCACAGGTATCAGTGGAAACACATTCTCCTCCCTGCCTCTCTGCTCCAAAACCCATGGACACTCTGGGAAAATTCATTCATAAGCAGAAGCATGTTTTGTGTTGATGTAAAAGAGCTAGCAACAATTTCCACAAGAGTTACAAAGTCTTGCCTAAAAATAAAAAACTAAATTCTTCCAGTCATAGATAAAAGGGCTCTTTTATCAATTTTATATATATATATATATGTATATATTATTTACATCTTATTTATTTTCTATTTATCTCCTGACCCAAACTCATCCCTGTAAGCACAAAACTTCAATAAAGACATGAAAAAAAAGAGGGAAGTCAAATACTCAAGATTGAATACCCTAAGCATTGAAGTAAATCAAACATTAAAAATACTGTAAATAATCAGAATTCTGTAGTGTACTGGATGGACAGAAATGTCAAAGGGCTGACTCCCCCATTCCCCACATGTGCAAACACAGCTATCAGCAAAATCTTCCCAAATACTTTAACAGCCACTCCTTATTCCTAAAAACCCTTTTGGGATAGAAACCAAAAAAAAGGTTCCTCATTTCGCCTAACAGGCTGTAGAAGTCCCAGTTCAAGGGTAAAAGGAAGGACAGAGAGAAAACTGCCTTTCCCCTCCATTGCAAGTCAAACATTTGAAATGCATTCAGAGCAGCTTTTAGCTGCAGCTCCTACGCTGGCACTGCCCTGCGCGGTGAACGGCCACGAGAGCGCCTGCAGGAGTTGGTCTCCCTCTCTGCTCCTCCACAGCTCAACAGGAACTCCACGGGCTGAACCCTCTGCTGGCACAAGCCCCCCCAGCTCCCCAAAGCTGCATCACAGAGCTCCTTCCAGTGCTCCTTCTCCCACAGCACCCCCTCGCCGTGCCCAGGATGCTCCACAGAACCAGGCAAGGAGCTGAAGGAGAGCGGTGAGAAAAATCCCTGGATCTCCATTTCTCTTTGTTGCAGGAGAACCTTTTCGTTTCGTTGTGCTTGGCTCTGAGTCGCTGGTTTTATCTTGCATTTCACACTTAAGGAAACCCAGCCAGGCCTGCCAAGTACTACAAGGTTTTCTGTCAAAACTTGGACAAGCTGAAAAGTTTTACATTCTTTTAACCGTAAACCTTAAAGCAACTCAGACTTTCATTTTACATTGAGTGTTCCATGACATTTGGCTTGAGTTTTCTGTTTGAGGTTTCATTACGAAATCCTAATTCCAGAACAGAGTAATTAATACTTTTATTAATAGTATCTGTAGTAAAAGATTATAGGACTTGGAAGAATGACTCTGAGTGCAATTCACTGCCCAGCAGACTACATGCAGTCTAAAAAGGAGATCAGTCCTCTAAGTCAACTTTCAAAGCTGTGTGCTAAAAAAAAAGCAAAGGCCTTTGGAGACCCAATTGCATGGCCATTCCCACAGCTGGCCTCAGCATTGCTTGTTATCCATATTACACTAAAAGCCCCAGAGCAGACACCAAAAACCTGCAACAGACAGCAGTTTCTGTTCCCAGAAATTACTCGCTCCGTGTGACACAACAGTTTGGGCTGGAGGGGCCCTCAGAGGTGAGCTCATCCAAACCCCACTCCAAGCAAGGTTTATTCAGGAGAGCTCAGGCTGCTCAGGGAAGAGCAGGAAATCTCCAAGGATGCAGATCCCAGAGCCTCTGGACCGAGGGGACCTGCCTCCATGGCAGATGTGACCAGAGCACTGCTGGGTTCTGACCTCCTCAGCTTACGTTGCCCCCACTCCTCTGCTGGCACTGTAACCCAAGAGCCAGCGTGGAACCACACCAGGAGGACAGGCCACACCCTTCCAAGTCCAAACACCAATCTGGAAACAGTTCTGCTGTCCCTTATTTTCTAGTCTGCCCCAGAATACGATGATGCTTTAGAGTCTGAAGATTAAACACAACCCACAAGCTGTGCCACCCTGCAGGCTGGGCAGCACAGAGAGCAGCAACACTTGTGAAGGAGGAATTGCCAACGCTCTGCCAGTTGGGCTTGGCCTGTGTCAGCCACTCAGCTGGATATCAGTGGGACTGGTAGCACGAGGAACTGTTACACAAGCTTGTTATGAAGCTCAAATGTTTTCATTAACATAAATGAGCAGAAGTTAGGTTAATAATCTGAACACACTGACAGATGTTCAACAAACACTTGGCATTGCTGTAGCCAGAACAAGAAAGAATTCAGCGTTATCTTGGAACAGCCTGCAGAACAACACGACGCGAAGCAGCAAAGCTCTGGTAGCAGGTTAGACACATGGATATGCAGAACAGCCAGGCTCTCTCCTAGCACAGGCCCAAGGGGGACCAGGATACAGCTCAGCTCTGTGTGCAGACCTGAAAATGTTGCAAGTCATTGTAGAAAAAGAGGTTTACTTCCAGTGCAAGTAGACAGTACTACAGCGGGGGCGAGGGGCAGGCTGCTCCTGCAGGAAAGGCAAGGGGGTCTCCACTGCTTTACATTACAAGAAGGAAATTTAAGACATCTCCTGATTTTTTTTTTCTTAAATTCAAGTTCTGTTCAAGTTCAATCCAAGGGCAAGTTCTGAATGCACAAAATGACTCTTAGTCCCCTCAAAATGTCATTATTCTATAAAGACAGAGGATAGTAAAAATTATGAATTTGGGGGGAACTGTGACACAAAGGCATTCTGGTCAGATAAAGCTAAAAACTACTAAACTCTCGTTCAGCAGTTGATAGAAAAGCTCAGGGAACACCACGTGTGAGAAGTTTCATCAGCATCAGGGAACTGGGCATGGCTCGGCTGGCAGCACCCACCTCCTTACTGATGGTTCCTGCAGAGTTTTATGTAGGTTTGGGGTACCTGTGTTGGAAAGCTTCAGATGAATACACTGGTTTGGGGGTTTTTAATGTGTTAACACTATTCACAAGTGTAAGGGAAATAGTATGATCTAAAGCTTATAAATGAGCTACAATCTTGGAGGAGCTAAAGATTAGATCGACCTATGTTGCATCACTTTACAAGATAAATATTTTTCTTGAAGTGTTAATCCAATCCAAACAAGGGTTTGATTCTAAATTAAACAAACTCCACTTTTATTGGTATTAACAAAAATATGCAATGCTAATTTCAGCAGGCAAGCACTAACAAGAGCAGCTATGCAGGCTGTGCTTTCTCCAGGGCAAAGGAGGAAGGACATTAACTTCAATTTCCTTTTTTCCAAGCAAAATGCATTACATTACAAAATCCACAGTGAGGTTTACTAAAAAAAAAAAAAAAAAAAACTAAACAAACAACAAAACAAACCCCCATTTTTCCTACACATTCATGTTTTTAAAGAGTCTTTAAAAAACCCCACTTTCCTTGCATCTCCACTTCTGATTCAATTTGCTGTCAAAGGTCATGAGCTAAAATATACAGTTTACGCTAAAAGCAGGAAGCAGGGTAAGTAATTGAATAACATCAGGAAATGGAAGAATACTGCCATTTTCCTAATGGATATAGTACAAGGTTTACTCTCTCCAAATTTAATTCTGGGAGCTCCTGTAGTAAGGGGTTTATTTTTCTTCAGCTTGAATTTTAGCCTACGAGGTTTAAAGAAAAATCCTCGTGCAATCAAAAGAACAAAATACCACAGCAGCTTTATTTTCTAACAGACAAAGATGATCATTTCTGCAGGAAAGAGAAACCCCCCATCAACAGTGTCTGAAAACAGAACTGGCATAGCAGGTTGACTGCTTAATATACATGGGCTGGAAATAATTCTACTAAATCAGGGTTCTGAATTATTCATGAAAAACAGATTTTCATGATTTAAATTAGAAAGACTTAAAATTACAAGCCTTGCATTGCTATTGATAGGTAAGATCTCTTTCCCCCTAAGCGATGTTGTAGTCTCACACAGTTCCACACTCCTGGAAATGCTTTATGATCACTCTAAAATAGTACCAAAATCTCACAACACTTACTCCTTCTGGAAACAACACACCCTCTGGTACTTGCTTTAGACCAGTAATAGCCCACCAGTAATGAGTATATCAAAATATATCATTATGATAATGAGTAACGTTTGAAGAGGTCATTTTCAGTATTTATTACATATTAAAGCCCAGGTTCATTTAAAACACTGGAAGCACAAGCCTTAATACTGCAAATAAGCTCTTTCCATCATGGAAAACACTGCAGTTCTTACAGGAAACATCAGACCACAAGTCTGACTTCAGATCTTTCCATTTTGTAATGATACACAATCCAGCCTCCCTCCATGTACTGCTACTAATTTATAAATCCAATGCCACTAATAAGCTGAAGGTTTGCAGTGCTTCCTGGGAGCTGCTCTCCAGTCATTCCACACAAATCCAGTCAGCTGCGATGGCTCCAGCGCTTTGCATTAGAAATTATTAATATTCATTTATCACACAGGTACAACCTTTCATCTCTCCAAACTCTGCACAGATTCTCCAATTAAACCTTTATGCCTTGATTAGGAATCGGTAGACAGGTTCTTTCTGATTAAACACGATTTCCATGCAGGATGAAGACGGGGAAGTGAGGCTGGGGCTCGCAGAGCCCAGGGCGGTCCCGGTGCCAGCTGCAGCCCCGCACCGCGGCCGTGCCCCTCGCAGGGTCACGTCTGGACAGTGACCGAGCACATGGCAGGTCCATGCTGAGACAGCTCGAGGCTTTCCTACACTCTAAGAGTAGTTTTTGGAAATCCCCAGCCTGAGCTACTGCTGGGATGTTAATGCAAGAGCACCTGAACTGCAAAGAGTAGCACAGCTCCGGCCGGGCCAGGGTCCAGAGCGGGACAAATGGAGCAGCCAGGATAACCCACCATCCAAAGGGCTCGTTGGTAACAGCTTCTGTGGGCTAGGGCAAAATCCCTGCTTCTTGAATCTTTTACTTTGGCACAAGAGATATTGAAACTCACTCCTTTTCCAGTTAGCAGGATCAGCCCTCAGTGCATCGTTCCGTATCACTGAGAGAAGTGAAGACAACCACTATCAAATCTTGCAAACTGAGAGCATCATGCCACCCAAATATAGCTTTTATTTGACAACACAACACTAAGTCATCAGTATCCTGTCATTTCCTTCTTCAGAACCAAAGCACAGAGCACTTGTCTGGATATTAATTTTTCTTAAACATAGGAACTATTTTCCTTCACCTAGCAAGCCCTATTGAGCAGGTTATATAATTAACATCAAAGCTTTTTGAATGCTGCTTGACTGGCTAAAAGCTGGTAAACAAGCAGGAAGCAATAAGGTGCCTTACAAGAAAAGAACATGTGTTTGGGGGAGGGGAGACCATAAAACACTAAACAGATTGATTAGCAATTTTAACAGAATTTCTATTTTTGTTAACCCTCTGCCTGTTTTGGGCACTCTATTTTAAAAAGCAGGAGATTTTTTTGTTAAACTGCATCAGAGTAAAACCTGTTCAGAAGGAAATTATAAGCATAGTTGGCAAAAATAAAAGAACCAAGTTCATGTACCAAATATCTGCTGCTTCTGGTGGCTAGGATAAAATCCACCTGCTTTATGATTGGAATATTTTTATTAAAATATTTAGAAAAAACCAACTTGAAATCTCAAATAAAAAGTATCAAACATCAGCTTCCAGTTCTACACCCGTTCTTAGCTGTATTGCTTTTATTGATTTGAGGAGTTGAGCCTGGGGACAGGGTTAGCAGGGCAAGCTGGGCTTAGACCTGACAGCATTTTATGAGCAAACTTGGGGTTTTCTCTCTTGTTTCTCTGTTCATGCAGGAAAGAGTTGTGTGAGAGTGAACTCAATTCTTCTTTCTTAAGCCTGAGGGTTCCTACAACCATTTATAACTCCACCACCTGGGAATGGGCACACAGGACACGGGAACTTCAAGGTCAGCAATTCAGCTCTTTGCTGTCAGAGACTGTAATGGCATATGGCTTTTTATATGACCTACATCAACTTGTGCCTGCAAAACAATTATTTTCCTGCTTCCTTCTCCCACAGTTTCTTGCAGGATCTCACTAGGCTTTGGGCTGAAAGCTTAACTTCCCATACTAGTTTATACCTGTGTCATATTTTGTCAGACTTTACCTTGAACAGATCTGAGATGTCTCAGGATCTTCACAGACAGGTCTAGAAAGAGTAACATCCTACTCCTATGTCTTTGTTTCATTGGACTACAGAGAGCACAGTCTTCTGTACTAGGAGGAATTGTGATTAAATGGTAACAGCAGTTCTTCTTTAATTGGAGCAAGTGGAGATTTCCATTTTCTTGAGAACAGGTCACTACAACTGCTCACAGAGCCCAGCAGTGGATGAAGGCAGACACCAGGGAAGCAGTTATGGCCAAGAACAGGCTCCTGCACTCTCCTGAGTGAAGGGGAACTTTGCTCTTAGTTTTTTCAAGAAAGTCCATTCACAATAGAGTGAATCATTTCAACAGTCTTCCCACTAGCTGATCCAATACAGATGGATAAATCTGACACTGATCCTACACTGACTGTTAAAAAACGGGAAATTAGACATATTAGTAGGTATTTTGTCACAGCCTGTACAGTGTTGCTGATATTAGAGACAGATTTCCAACAGCACTGGAAATGCAAAACCACAATAACTTTTGCAGTCGATCTTCTATGAAAATATTTGTATTCTTTCAACAATGGTACCTTTTTCTTAAGGGTAACTCTTTCATTTTTGCTTGTAGAACCTCACTGTATTTTAATATTGAGCAGAGAAAATTGCTCCAGGGAAAGGTCAGAACAAAAGGAGAAGTTTGTTTTGTCTGTTTGTGGAGTCATGGCCTTCCACAGTAATGGCCCCACTGTGTTCCTCAACTGGCTCCACTAGCAATTCAAAGATCCCTTGGAATTATCCAAGAGTTCAGCAAGCTCAGAGAAAAAACCACAGCTATAACATGTTTTTGCTAATAACAAAGGAGGCTCTCCTGGTGCACAGAGCTCATAAACTCTTGATACAGCGTTAAACATAGGAAATGGGGACTTGGATTTAAAGGTTTGTTCCATTTCTGTGGGTTTGGCACAAATGAAGATGTCTTGATTTTACAGAATTGCAACATTATGACTTGTGAAACCCCACAAAGTAGAGAACAACATCCTCCAGGTTGACTATCAGTAATTTTCCTAAGCTTTGTACCCAGGTCATTTTTCGCCAAAATGAAATAAATAGCGGAAGGTTTAGCAGTGCACACAGTTCCTTCCAGCAATGCTGTGCCACCTCTGGGACACAGGCAGCCTCTGGGGCTGGCCAGAGCCACCCCTCCAGGGCCACGGCCAGGCGAAGCCAAGGAAGGCTCACAAACTCCACAGTGGCCCCCCCAAGCAAACCATGAAAGCAATTGTGTGAGCTCAGTCCTGGAATTTCACAGGGATTTATTGCACACTGCCATTCACCCTGCCCTTGGCTCCCCACTTGTGATAAATCCCAGCCCAAAACGCAGCTGCTCAGACCCAGGACAATCACAGCCTCCCTCCAAATCCGAGGGACTGGAATGAGCCAGCTGTAAAAGCAGGAGTCCTGCCCTTAGTCTGTCAAGAGACAGAAAAATAGCCCACTTACCCAGCTCCAGGAATTGCAGCTTCCCCTTGGAAAGGCCAAACAAGGGAGCTTTCCACACCCCTGGGTAAGGGAGCAGTTCCTCTCTGTGCTGTTCACGGACACATTAAAAGTGTCCCTACACATTTCTCAAGGCCATGGCCTAGGTCTGTGCCCCTGAATCCATGGAATTACAGCACTGGGGAGCTGGACCTCAGGTTACAAAAGCCTAAGCAAGAGTCTAAGGGGGCTGACATGCTCCTGAGGCTGCTCTGCTGCTGCCAGGGCTCTTCCCAGCCTGCAGCACTTGCAGTGGGGCACCACGGCCTCCCTGTGCCACCCCTGCACCAGAGCCTGCTCCTGCCACCAGCCCTGCACCACAAAGATGCTGCAAACCCACCCCTGTGCTGCTGGGAGCTACAGCCACATCGAAATCCATCGCTCCCGCACCTCCTGCCCGGGTGAGTACTGAGTTTGCAGAGGAGGAAAGAAGAATCAAGTAACATAACTTCAACAAGCAAATTTTTCATAACAAATTCAAGGATCAACTTCTGTGCTTAAAATTAATCCATAGGCAAACATATAGGTTAGAGGTCTTGGCCTAAATTTATTTCTAGAATTTAAAAAAAATTTTTTTTTAAAGTTCTGGATGATATATTTTTTTAAATTCAAAATGGTCACTTTATTATACTGTTTTATATCACTTAAGCTAGCATTTAATTTATTTCCAGGCAGACTCAGTCAAAATTAATTTTTTGTTTAATTCCTTACTGGTAACATGCATGGAAACTTTTAAGACAGCAGTTGATTGCATTGCACATTTAAAATATGGTTCACTTCCCAGCACCTCTAACAATCATTTAAGTTTTCAATTAAAGTAGGGTGCCAACAGTAAAAGAAAAAAGATAATCCTGAGAGACAATAACTGCTCTGTGTGCAAGAAATTTTCTTTTTTTTAGCTAAAATTCTCAAGATATCTAATTGATTAATATAATTAGGTTAACCCAAAAGCAACTGTTTCTAATCTCCCTTTTGTCAGTTTGGAATTTGCTGGGAGTTTCTGTCACACAGGAGCACTTTCTCCAAACAGCATTACCTGGGCAGGTAACAGGGTGGGGACATCTCTGCAACTCCATCTCAGAGCTGAGCAAAAAAACAGAGGGAGATGCAGCAGGGCAGAGCACAGAGAGTGGCAATATTTGCATTAGAAATAAAAACATGCCAACATTGCTCATTTTCTTGCAAGCCTGATCACACTGAACACAGCAGCGACGGCAGGCGCAAGCAGAGGAGCAAAGAAACCCTTCCTGTGCCACAGCCCAGGGGTGGTCAGCTCACACCAGCAGCTTCAGAGAAGCAGGGGAAATGTCTGTGTCCAGGTATGACCTGAGCTCTTCCATGCTCCTCCTTGGCTGCTCCAGCTCCACCACCTACAGGCATCCCACTCATCCCACCGGTCACCATGTCAGAGGTTAATGTCCGTTCTGAGTCCTGGTAAAGGGACAATCCACACTGCCCAACACCAGAGTGGGCAAACAGCAGCCTGTAACCAAGGTTTAAGCTTATATTGTTCTGCATCTACAGCTGGGCATTCTGTGCTTACACTGGTGCCTGAAGCTGCCAACTCACAGCAGGCTCCCAGCTGGGCAGTTCATGCAGCAGCACGCAGACAGGATCAAACCATCACACCAAATATAATCACACTGAGGCTGAGATACAGGCATTTCCTACTTCAGCCTCAATAAACAATCCCTGGGCAGAGCTGCTCTTACCTTTGAGCACGTACATTCATTCACAGGACAGGGGAATGGCAAAAACAAGGCTACTTTCTTGCAACCTCATTAGCCCTGCAAGGGAAGCTCTCCATGGAGAAGCCATTTTGAGTCCCTGGGATTTCCCAATATGTATTTTTAAGCCATCTAGCAGGGATAACATCCTTAGTAATCAATTTGACTCATGATTACTATTTCAAACACAGGCTCATACCCAGACGAAAAAAGCACACTTTACATGGCAATATATACAGAACAATAACATTGCCAGATGGTATAATACTGAACAGAATTAATTTCACACATGATGTTTTCAAGGTGTTAAAATATGTCACAGCTTCTGCTAATAAAACATCTTCCTCTTCCCTCCTCCTTTTAAGAAAATGCTCCATTCCCACCAGCCTGTATTTTACATTATATGTGTTTCCATCCTGATAAGGGCAGCTGATTGCTTGCAAACCTAATTACAGTCAAATGAAAGTCTTTCAGAACCATCATTAGCAATTAGGACCTGCTGGATTTGCAGTGTATCATTTAGAGAGGTATAATTCAATAGCTTATTGAAAAATTGCAGGTGAAACTGGTGATTAGCAGGGGGGGAATGCCTGTGCCACGTCCCTGTAGGCGAACGTTCGGTGCAGCGGCAGCTCCCTGAGCGCTGATCCAGGAGTGCAGGTGTTTGTTCCAGGGCAGCACAGTCCCGGGACCAGGCGGGGCTGTGCCAGCAGCTCTGCATTGCACACCACGTGCCTGGCTTTGTGTGTGCTCTCATGGAATCCAAAGTGCCTGTTCAGGGCCTTGGTTAAGCCTGGGGGGATGTGCAGTGCGGAACAACAGGCGCACCAAGCCACACACATCATTTTTCAGTCCTTTCTGCAGAGAACAACAATCTTTTCTGTGCCCATTGAGCTCAATTATATATTATCAGGGCCCAGAAGTTGTTTGGATGCTTTTGAGCAGCTGGGTGCCTTCACAGATGACGCACTGGATATGGTGACTGCGGGTTAAGTGCAGCTGGAGATTTCTGTGGCCTCTGATCAGAAGCAAACAGCAGTCGAGAATCACAAAATGCTTGTAATTCAAGCACTGTTTGTCACCCACGGCGGTTTCCGAAAGGGAAATGAGAAGGGCAACTGAATCACAGCCCAGCTTTCAGCACATGCTCTCACACAGACAGGAATCCACACACTGTGCATGTGTGAAAATAAAGCACGGGTCCCTTCCAAGGGTGAAATTACCAACTGGCCAGCACGGAGCACTCAGCATTTTCACAGCACGATGGTAGACTGGATAAACTGAGCTGGACATTAGCAGAGACAGAGGATATTCACCCACAAAACCTGACCCCTCTCTGGGCAGATCCCTCCACACCACAGTGTAACATTTAGCTCTCAGAAACCCCACACAGCTCAGCCTAGCCCTCTGCAAAGCCCCACCTCCTCATCCCTTCCACACAGGCCTCTTGTCCCTTTTCCATCCTACAAAGGCTTCTCAAAGCCCAGATCTACCCACCTCCCTTTGTTACATGAGCATCTTTCCCCACCATATTACTACACCCACTCATGCTGTGATGTAACCTCAAAGCAGTTACCTAGATATAGCCCTTTCTATTCTTTCAGAGCTGTAATCTGATTTTTTCACAATTTCATAGTTTATTTTTCAAATTAGATGTTGTTTAATATGGTAGATTAATAATCAATGCCCTGAGTGACACGATACCAACACCGAGCAGACACAATTTCATTTCACCCGTGGCCCCTACATGTCCTGTTGCTGGTGACACTTGCTGTGGGTGCCTTCAGACTTTGGGTGACACTGGCACAGAATCAAACCACTCTGTGTAGGCTACAGCACAAAGACCAAATCCAGTCACTCCAAAGTGGTTACACTAGCATTTTGAAACTGAAAAAAACCCCAAATCAAACTTCTCCCTTTACGGACAGAATAGAAACATCATCTCCCTTTCCATCAATGCACGGCCATATTCCCACTGACCTGATCCTTCTCCCAAGGCATGTGTTTGTCCCACACTCTACCAGTCAGTCAGTAGGGATGTTTTCTGTCACTTCATGCAGAGCCAGACCTCCAACACTGCTAAACCAGCCCAACTGTCCCCCCCACAGCTTCCAAACCCCTCTGTTGCCCTGCATGAGGTAATATCATGGCCCAGGTTCCTTCCTGATCTTCAGAAGTTTTACAGTCACTGAAATCCACTGGCTGGCAGTAAAGTAATCCCAAATCCCAGCAGCTATGTACAAGGAGATTCAAGCTTTTATCACTCTCTCTGGGTGCATGCATGCTGTAGGCAGGATTTCCATGGTGTCTGACCTCACACTGCACAAATATATACCCATTTTTTCCCTTGCACAGAGCTACAATTGGGAGTCCAAGAACTGAAACCGTTCTCCGTGGCTGTGTATATAATACTGTAGCTGCTGTGGCACTCCCAGAGCCCACCCACAATTTCATTTTCAATTAGCAGCTCTTAGAAAAGTAGTAATGAAAGCAGTTGCTGAAGAGCACTCAGATGTCATTGAGAGACTGCAAACCCAAACTGTAAATAGCACATTGTAAATCGCTTGTCACCACAGTCAGCTCTCCCTGGGATCCCTGTGCCGTGACAATCAAACCCGCCTGCTCGGCTCCGGGCCGGTGTCCCCACCCCCCGGGAGCTGACACCACCTCCTGCCCGCCCTCAGCACCAGCCTCGTCCGAGAGGCTGCCAAAGCCACTCTGGCTGGAGGAAAGGCTCGGCACACACGGGGATTTCACCCTCTGCACGCCGGCTTGGCTGCACTGAGGCACACGAGCACCTCCGGCACTATAAACCACACTAAACCACAGCGCAGGGAACCACACGGTGCTCACAAGTGGCCATGGCAGGGGACAACCGTGCCTGTCCGCACCGGCCACCCAAATTCTCAACAGCCGCAAATTTAAGATGTATAGATTCAGGGTGAGATTGACAAGGGGATCGTGGACTTAATTCTGAGAAGGAACAGCTTCAATACTTCCCTCCCTCCCCTTTAACTGATTCATGTAATGGACTACGAGGTGAAAGCTAATGGTTTATAATGCTTGTAGCTGATGACTGCCAGAGTCAGCAGTGTATCTTCTTCTGCTGTTCTTCCCATTTTTCCTTTATCTCATTAAAATGTACCTCCTAATTCATCTCTCCATCATGAGTTTTCTTCCCTTTATTCATCATCCGCCCCTTATTTATTACCATTTGTCTCCTTCCCTGCACTCGTGGGATTGGGAAGGAGTTTGGTATTCTGGAAGTGTCTTTGGAATCAGGTGGTGAAGGCAGAGCCCAGCAGCCTCTGGCTCTCGTGCAGACATGAGCCAGCTCAGACACCCCTTGCCCAGCACACAGATTGCTGGGTTAGAAGCATATCCAGAGAGAATTCTTTTCTGCAAGAAGACGCAAGCATCTCCCAGCAGATGAAGAAAACAATAAAGGAAAAGATGGAAATAGCAGAAGTCAGTGTCTTCTGCTCTTTCCAAAACACACACCCACTGAGCAAAGAGAAACGATCCTTCCCCCTCATTACCAAAATACTCTCAACACTCCTTCTGCCCTGAAAACTCATTGGTTCCTGGTATGGCTCAGTGTGCTCGGACCTCGAGGAATAAAATCTCATTAAAACCCATTTAAAAATGTTTGCCACCCTTTTACTAGTTTAAAAATGTTCACTTTAAGATTTCCAAATGATTTTTACAGAAAGCATATAAAAACATGCCATCACCAATTAACGTAAAGGAAATTAAATTTAAAACGCTGGAGAAATATTCTGATGAGTCTTATGTTTGCTTAACGCCAACTAAAATTTCCTTGAGGCATTTAATAAGTGCATTTATAAAAGCTCACAAAGCATAGTTCAAAAGTCTTCTCGCTAGTAAAATATGAGCCTTAATTAACCTACAGTTTCACATTTTCTGGATTTCAATAAACCTGTAGGCATTTCAGCAGAGCTGGATAAATACCTGCATGAATACTGCAAGGATTTTCTCTGAAAACTAATTAGCAATGCTTTCAATAGCTGACTTCAACTAAATCTGTTTGACAAGGGAACTTCATACCCTAAATCCTGCAGTGAGAGCTACTTCCAGCACATAACAGATTTCACAGGAAGGCATATCCAGCAGGACTGTCACCCACTGGTAAAAGTATGAACGAGATCTCCAGGTGTAAAACATTTCCCAACAAGGACAGACTGCAGCCAAGGTCCTACACCAGCATGGGAATGCAAGTGACAGCACTGAGACTGCATCCTGCCATCCACTTAGAGTAATCACAGGTGACAATTCAGGATTCCTCCAGAGCCAAGAGAGGCAGGATAAATTGTTTATGTAGAAAATACAGAGACCTAACATAGCAAGGACGCCACATACATCTAGAAGCCTCCTGAACTTTAAATGGCTCAGGACACTCCTGCTGTGCCAAGCACAAACCACAGTGGCCCCAGTTCTTGGCTCATTAGTGAGAATAAAATATTCTTATCTGAGGAGTTCTACCCCTACCCCTGAGCAAGATATTTTATTTCCTTTCAATCTTATCCCTTAGGAATTAAGCAGAGTACTCAGATTTATCAGCTCAAAGGAAAAGCATTTTCCATGACATTTGTCAACTCAATACCTTCCAAGCCAATGCATATTTATTCCCAAAAACATAACCTCACAAATAATCTCCACCAGCAGTGAGGCCAATTTCCTTCACAGCTGAAATTCTGGGCAGAAAGGTTCCACCTGACATTAGGCCACACCAGGGGAGTTCACAGTGCAAAAAGTCAGTTCTACTGCCCAAAGCAGATCCATGTGCCATCTGACAGACCAAAACAGAGCAGAGACCATGTAGGTGAACAAAGAAAACAGGCAAGGAAACACAGCAACCTTCAATGTCTACTTATAACCATTGCGTCAACTATCCTGAAGAGTTTTCCCCACCTTCCTTCGAAATACCAAGTAAAATTAAATTAGGCTAAATACCTTTAACAGCTGGCAGTGTAGAATAGGCATTTTACAATTTGTTTGCTCTGCTGAAGTACTGTATAATGTTACTTTATTCCTATATACAGCTTAAGCTATAGGCTTCAAAATCATCATGAAAACTTATTTTTCTCCAGCTTCTCTAACTCTGCGTATCAAAATTGAATACAAGTCAGCATACTTGTCATCCTCAATGTTCCTTCCATTCCCCTGAACTCACAAAATGAGAAGCAGTGAATTCTCACTATTTTCTGCAAGTTTCTCTGCAAAGCAATGTTGGACTGGCAGTAAACAAGAAAGACGACTGATTCCATGAATATCAACTATGCCCATCAGACATTTAAATTTTGTTCAACAGTCATTAAGATCACTCAAATACAGGCAAAAGTTCACCTTATCACTATTGCTATTTACTATTACCTGCATCATAGAAATCACACTTGTCATGCTTTCCTCTTTAAAAACCAAGCACAACACTGCACAGTCATGAAGAAGAATCCAATGTTTTCAGCCTCAAGCTTTCCAACCCTGGACGTTGTCTGCTCACTTCCCACCACTGTTGGGAAGACAGAAGTTCTTGCCTAGGGCAGGTGAGCAGCAGCCCAGGGGAGCAGACACTGGTACCAGACACCCCACAAATGAGTTCCTCACACTGAAATCAGTCTTAGAGCAACAGCTGCCCTTCTTGCAATTGCCTCACCTCACCCTTGATGTTCAGAGGGGATTTATGCTTCCATGTACAAAGTCTGAAGGCAGGAAGGCGTTTATAGGACAAAGTTGGCCTCACAATTATAGAAAGACCACATCTGTTCACTCTGACAGTCTTACAGGCAGCCTGTGTAAAGCTCTTCCCACCTTTGCACATCGATTAATCAGATCAGCTCCAGCATCAATGCACCACTAGCTCTCCCTTCCAGTGAACCTCTTCCAGTGGTAGGACACAGCACCGAGTGACACCCAAGAGGCCAAGAAAAAACCAGCTACGAAAGTATTAAAATGAATGATCCCACGAAATGAGAAATTGGCTTTACATACCACGTGCCAGTGGCCAAAGCCCTCCCTCCCAGCAGCAGGTAACTTGTGTCCCACCTGTCTGAGGCCCTTCGGTAACTTCTTCCTTTTCCCGAGGTGCTGGCACAGGTTACGGTCATTTTCCCGGTCGGAGCTGTACTGGTGGTGGTGGAGTCTGTTCTTTTTTGGAAGGTACGACAGCCCATTGGTAAGTGCTTCCCGTTTCTTCTTGGCTAGAGGGTTCTGTCGCTTCTCCACACGTTCCTGAGGTTTCAGAGCTACGTCCTTCTGCAGAGGGGGAGAGGAGAAAAACACAGGGGTTAAACTACAGCTCTGGTTTGGTTCCAGGTGACCAGCAAAGCGCTCTCAGGGCAATGCAGCAGTCACCAGAAAAGGAAAAAACCCACTCTTCACTGATGTCCTCTTAATCAAAAGACAGGCACATGCAAAATAAAATTGGTAGGATGAAGTGAGTGCACGGAAGCAGACACATCCTCCTTGAGACTTCACAGCATCAACCTCAATGCTCAAAAGCATCTCGTGTGTCAAGTGAGCACACATTTAGAAGACAGCATATGTTTATAATGGCTGCATTAACAATCTGCTTTGATTTAATCAATGCTTGACTTTTCAATATTTATTCTTATTATTTCTTGTATTTCATAAGTCAAGGCATGAGCTGACCTAAATCCAATTAGGGCAAATGACTCTCCATGGACTTCAAGGGACGCTTCCCTCAAGCCTGACTTAAACTAGATTTGCAAATCTCAGAGAGGGGGTGAAGAGTGCATGAAAAAAGCAGCTTGTATTTGAAAACTTTGTTACTGAGCCTTTAACCCCCAGAATCAGTGTCTGTCTGTAAAAAAATACTCCACTGTTGTAACACAAATGTGTTTTGTCACTTAGCCCACAGCTGCTTTCTTACGAACAACCTGCAACACACAGGATCCCTATTTTCGTTTCCAATAAACGCTACTTGAAATGAATCTTTTTCAATAACACAGACTTCAAGGCAGAGGAAGAGGAGGTGGGAGAATTCATTGGGAGAGAAGAATGAGAAGCTATTGGAAAGATGTTAATTATGGTGCATTCTGTGCACCCAATAAATGCCGTGTGCTGAGTCACATCTGCTCCCAGGATCCACCCGAGAGGGTCTGGCCCTGCCGTGTGAGGGGATGTTACCGAGACAGGGCTGTGCTTCCAGCACCCTCATGCCTGGCTGCTTTGGCCAGCAGCTCTCCCTGCCCACCATCAAGTACCAGGTTATCTTGTGAGCCTTTCAGCTGTTGTTTATTGTCACTTAATATTACAACTGACAGCAGGAAAGACTTTGGGCTATTGGTCCCTGTGTCACATAAAGACTGAGGCTCAGGAGAATGTAATTCAAATTATGGCACCTTTTAATGCAAAAAAACATGCCTAAAGGCAAAAATCAGTTTGGCTTTAATTAAAGACTGCTCCCTAAATGACTCTAAAACACAAGAGCTTCACAAAATTCATAACTGAAACCAATGAGATGATTAATTAAACTGAAGACAGTCATTGTTAAAATCTGATATTCAGTAAAAAGAATTATTATACAGGCATTAAAGTTGGGAGTACTAAACAGTAGATATAAGACACTTTTTCTACCTTTTCTTCACCTAAGACACCACAGGAGATATCCTGGGCTTGTCTTCACACAGAGTTATTCACAGCCAAAACTTCAGGAGCCTTATCCAACCTCATGAAAAATAATTTTAGCCTCCTTAGCTATAGTGCAGGATTGGTATTTTAAGAACCTCCTGCCTCTCCTTGCTGGTTCCTCCAGTGTCTGAGAAAGAGCTCAGGGGTAGCACTGATCTTCCTGATGCGCTTTGAGATCTCCCGGTGAGGAGCACCCTGCACAGCCTGAGGGATCCTACAGAGCATCCCAAGGAAACAGAAAAACAAAAGCAAGAACAACCCCTTTTCTCAGCACACCTCCTGTCTCCCTTCCCAGGAAGGTTTTAGGTTTAGCTACGTGCCATCAATGCAGGAAAGTAAATTCTCAGCTGCAGTAACCGTTTCACCAATGCTCATTACTAACAGCTTTGTAAAACTACAGCATCCACAAACACCCCTGGACCTCCTGGACAGCAAGGGCAGGTTAGAAAATAACAGTTAGATACTTATCTCAGAACAGATTTGTGACTTAAGATAGATATCAACATGCTGCTAACAATCCTTTTTTTTTTTCAGATCAGTAGAAAAAAAAAATCCAGTGTTTTATGAGTTGTATATTATACCAGCAAAGACTTCTGTTAAAACACAGAGCTCGTGTTTGTATATACAAATGCTATTTAAGAGGATTCACTCTAAATGTGAAAGGTTGAAGGAGTGAACAAAGGGAAACTTCCTGAAAAAAAAAAAATTCTTTTAATGACTAAGTAGCTTTTGTGGGATTTTTTCCCCCCAGTTGTGAGTGATCTAAATGAAAGAGTGGCAGGCTTCCAGAAGCTTATAAAATGTCCGATGGGGCCAGGCACTTCCATCAAGAAATACCTAGCTCCTATTAGCTTTAAAGGGGGTGTAGGATGGGTCAGACTCTGCAGATCACTGTGGATGTACTGGGATAACCCTTCCTCAGAACCCATGTTCGAGATGACTGCACAGAGCTTCAGCTACACCTAAAGAATGTGGGATGAAGGAATCTGCACGTACACCTGAGGCAAAAATGAGTGACACCAGCTCCGCAAAGCCTTCCCCAAACTGGGTGAAAAGGCACCTTCTAAGACAGAAGGAACAGTTGGCAGGAATTGTCAAAAATAAGGTGTTTTCTGCTCACAGGCAAAGAGGCGCAAAGGAGCTCCAGACGTACCTAGCTTGTGAAAGGAGCCTTAAATCCTGTTTGGTGGGTGGGCTCACTGGGAAATTTAGACGTAAAGATTGGTGTTTAGACAACCCCACTGCTCCAGAACAGCTGCCTGCTTTTCACCAGCTGACACCACTGCAGAGAAAATTACACAGTGCTGGGGGTCAAACCCTTTGTTAGGGAATTGTGGGGTAGAACTTCTCATGGCTGTCAGATACACGACTTGGCCTTAAAACAAATCTGTACATAGAAATACATGTTAAATTCTTCACCTGCAGCCTGGACTGCAACAGGACATGACAAAAGAATAAATCTTAGACACAGGTGGACAGGATGCATTAAAAGTAGCTTGAACAGAGCTCACCCAGGATGTTGCTCCTCATGTTTAGGGTGTAAACTGCCCGGGATTGTCTGGGATTCTGTCCCTGGGCTCAGTGGAGGCAGCGCCTGGCTGGGAACCACAGCCCTGCATAAATCACTTCCCCACTTGCTGCCCTTTCTCCCTCCATCCCATTTTTATCTTTCCCTTGTTTAGATAGGACAATAGCTGTACCATGCCGTGTGCTAGTACATTAGCCAGCACAATCTTAATTACAGACTTCAGGCATCATCATGATTAGAGTAATAAGCTGTAATTACTCTAAGGTGACAGGACTGCACAGACCTTATCTCCATAGATAAGAAGATGTAGCAATATTTCATGTCGAGATGTATTTTCCAGCAGCTACCCATGGAGTCGATTCAGACCAGGCAGAGCCCATGAACACATTCAGTCTCTAATGGAGGTTTTTCTCCTCTCCTGCCAGCACACAAGCCCACACATTATTAAGTAAATCCTACAAACATATTAGGCACAGTTTAAAACCATCTTATTCAGAGATATCTTTCATCAGTAAAGTGCCTTAAGTGTATCAGGAAGGTGACTTAAATGTATAAATATGTAATTACACACAATTCAATACAAAAGTGCATTAATATTTATGAGTGTACTGTATAATCTAAAAAAATTTCCATTTGTTTTATTTCTACTGGGCACATTAATCAACCTGATACCACTGTGTGTGCCATGGTGGGAAAGAGCCGACGGGGTGGCCCTGCAATCACCTGGCTCCAATTAGCATTAACAGCTTCCATCCCAGCCCTGCAGGGGTGAGGGGAGGAGGAGCAGCCCCTGTGGGTCCAGCAGATAATTCCTCAAGGTGGGAGGCTTGAAGGACATGCTGCATTCTCATCAAGTCTTTCAGGGAGCCTGATTTATTTCAGCCAAGTCCATCTCCTTGCTACGTAAATGACAACGCATTGATTAACATCAGCTCCTCAGTGGCAGCAGAACAGAGCTTTGTGGGGTGCACACCTCACCCAGGAGCCTCACCCATTGCTGCTGCCCTTCCCTCCCCTCCCCTCCTGCCCCTGCCCTCTGAAAACAACTTTAAAACACATGTAAATAACTGTTCCACTCCTTTTCACAGGATTTTTCTAGGGAAACACTGGACGAAAACCAACTCTGTAAATGCAGCGTGGAGCAAATGCACTGCAGAAATTTCTCTGGATGAACATTTCAGGTGCTGCTCAGGGATTTCAAGCCTTAACCTTTTTTCCCAACCATCCTTGTGGATTATCATTAAAATGCCAGTGTTGTAAAAACTTATTTTCTGAATTTGCACTGAACGTGACTTCCGTAAAATTCAACTTTTAAAAACTGATTATTAAAAACAGGAGCAGCTTACAGTGCAGTGCTCGTTAAACCAAATAACTGCAACAGTCTACAACTATATTCCAATTATTTGCTTCTTAGGTTCTTGCTAAAGTCCTCTACAGCTTTATATCAGAGCCCAACAATTTATCCTTCACTTCAACAATAAAATTAAGTATAAAGAAATTAGACATTTTTTTAAAACACTGAATTATTTAATAATCATGAAATGTCAGTGTAGTGCTCCACTTAAAACACAAATATTTAGAAAATCAAGCTTGAAGCTGCCAGTCTGCCCTGTTCACTATTCAGACATCCAAGCGTCCGTGTCAAATAGAACTCTAAGAAAGGCACTTGTGGAGCCTTTCCTCTATTTTCAAGGAACAAACAATTTACATTTGATCAGGAACACTAGTGCAGAAGGAAGAAGCCAATTAAGGAGAAATAAAAATACATTTCCAGCAGCTCCAGAAGTGGATTTGAAATTCTTTCCCAGCTGCAGCCAGAGCCGCAGGACAGCCCCGGCCCCTCGGCCTGCTGTCAGCGGCAGCAGCTCCGACAGCAGGACGTGAGCAGAGGCAAGGAACAGCCAAGGGGCTTCCCATGGAGCAGCACAGAAACAGAAACGAGGACAAAAGCACCACTCCACACCCACCGAGGACATTGGTTACAGAAGTTCAGATTGCAAGAAATTAAGACGCCTAGAGAGGACGGCTGAGTGAAATCCTGCAGCTTGGCCAGCGCAGAATCACAGGAAAGTCTGGGTTGGGAGGGACCTTAACTCCCACCCAGTGCCACCCCTGCCACGGCTGGGACGCCTCCCACTGTCCCAGGGTGCTCCAAGCCCCGTCCAGCCTGGCCTTGGACACTTCCAGGGATCCAGGGGCAGCCACAGCTTCTCTGGGCACCCTGTGCCAGGGCCTCCCCACCCTCACAGGGAAGCATCCCACAGTGGGAATCGTTAGCTGGGAATCCAGGATAGCAACATGCACAAACTGAACCAAAAACCCTCAGAATCAGGAAATGCTGCCAGTCTGAGGGTACCAAATTTGCTGTCACATCTTGACAGTCTCCATCGACTCATAATGTGTTTCTGTTACATTGGGGAAGAATTTTTATAGCTGATGGATGAAAATGTCCAAAGACTTCAATACTTCTCTCATGTTTCATAATCCACTATTTTAGTTCTGGCAGAAACGACAGGATTTGAAGGTCTGAAAACAATGCACTGATTGAGTCCCTGTAATCTTTCAAAATCAGAAAATAAAAGGAAATGGTTATAACCATTAATTTACCTCCAGATAAAATAGTTAAATGTACTGTGTATTCTTCTGGTGGACAATTAGTTCCTCAAAAGCATTTTTCTAAGGGGAAAAAAAACTGCAAGCACAATTAAGACAACACCAGGGAGAATGGAAGGCAGATGTAAAGCACAATGCAAAAGAGGAAAGGAGGTGATATTATGGTATTTTAGGACACAAGGAACTGGTGAAGAGAGGCATGATGTCAGCTATATTGGGTGCAGTAGCCCACCCACTAATCCCAGCAATTGCTTCAAGCCACAAGACCTCCACAGAAAGGTTTAATCTTGTTTTGTGTGCTTTGTTTTCCTAAAACTGCCATCCATTGCCTCCTGCATCTCTCTGGAATCTGAAAACAAAGTGGTTCAGTGTTGTGCAAAAACGGTTGTGCAACAGAGTGAGGATGAAACGGGTGCCAGGCTGGGGGATGCTCTGGGGTGGTTACAGATGAAGGCAAAACAAAAGCAGAGCAAGTTGCTGTCTGCTCGAGATATGTGGTGTGAAAGCGCCACTGTGGCAAAGAGATTGCTTTGATTTTTCATCCCAAAATCATTTGTTAACAATATCATTGAGAAACAGAAGGCTCCCTTTCAGGTCCTGCCGATTTAAATTACACACACACAAATACACTAAGGCAACATTATTGAGGTTACAAAGTCAAGGACTTGGAAGTTATGAAAGGCCAGGATTAAGGCTGCAGCCACCACCTTAATTCAGCCCTCTTGTGCATACATGCCAAGATACAATCTTTAATTACATGATCCCATGCTCCTATTTCCCTGCACAGAATGGAAGGTGCTCAGCTAATGAGCAACCACTCAGGATTTTGTTTGCTCCTCTTTGTCCATAGTGTGGACCTAAACCTTGTTTACTGACACTCCATTCACACCCTCCTCTGAATGCACAATGATTAATTTCCTCAAGGGCTTTTCTTTACAGCTCTCCATGATAGTATCAGATAGATGCTCAACTAATACCAGTGGCCTATTTTACAGTTGTTTTGCCAGACAAAGGTATTTCACCGTTCCCATTTTATAGGTGGCAACAACAATCCTGACATGTTCAGCTCAAAAACATCTGTTAATTTTAAGCATTCATTGGGAAGCCCCTCAGATTTGATTTTTCAGAGAACTTGGCTCTACAGAGCACTTTCTCTAATGAAGCACAGCCTTCATTGACTTCAGCAGCTACGGGAAGTGCTGAGCACTCCTGAAAATCAGGCTTTAGTGACCACCATGTATTATAAGGAAAAAGGAAAGGGCTGTTTCTAAAATAACGTGGTGTGATGGCCTCCCTCAATGCCACATAGTGAATATGAGCTGAAGGCAGAGGAAATGACAAAAGCTGATGTCATACTTGAAGATGAGCATCAGAGCAATTGATTGCCATTCATGTTTTTCAAATATGACATGGTATTCTCGCCCTTATCCTTCCCCCCTCCCTTCTCAATTTTGTCACTCTAATTCTGTGCCATAGCACGTTCCAGCTGTGGTAAGAACAGTCAAGAAATTACTGGAGCCTGTGCAACCTGAGTTAGGAAAAAACCTCATCTTGGCACCGGTGCTGAGGAAGTGCTGAGCAATGCCAGCTTAGGTTACAGAGCCATGGAACTGTTTTTCTTGAAGCTGCCTGGCTTTGCAGAAGGCAAAGCACACACAGCTGATTCTGCTCAGACTGGTTCAGCCAGAGGCCTGTGTGCTCCTGCCAAAAGAAAGAGATCCCGAAGCTCTGACTCCAGACAGCTTCTGCCAGCCTAAGAGTCCCATCATATTTTTTCTAGAGATTTTTCTAGGTCTTACACAAGTTGCCAGCAAAGCCCAAGGCTATGCCTTCCTGCAGATTTGACTGAATGACCTCCAGTACAGCTGGGACTGCCTTTTTCAGTCTCCAGCGAGGCCTGGGCTCCCCCAGCACGGGATCCGCATCCTCTGCTGACACCAGCTCAGCCACGTCCTCTCCAACTCCTCCACAGAGAGTCCTGCAAACTTTTCAGGCATCTTTGATAAGCACCTGTTGTCTACAGCTGCAGCCTTTGCTTCCTGGCAGAGCAGCCAGGGCGGTGCTGCCCACGCTGCCCCTCAGCCCACCCCTGCTCCCGGAGCAGAACCAGCCCCAACTCCGAGTGCTCCCAGCACCACAGGCCCAAACCCCTCCATCCCAGACGTGCCCTGCACAGCTCCCAGCCCCTGGGAGGCTGCTCACGCACGTGCAGCCCCTGCAGCCAAGGGAAATGGATTCCCTTGGGTTTATCTCACAGCGCTGGGCTGTAAATATGTGCTTGATTTACCCAGTGAGCAGCAGCACCTCATTCTCATATTTGTTTTCTTTCTTTGAGGAAGGAAAAGAAATAGAAAAGAGATGTGGAAGGGAGTTCCTAGGGGATGCTCCCTTTAAACCTTCCTGCCAAGGAAGAGGGCTCCACTGCTCCCACACTGCGCAGTTAGGATTAGAGATAAGGCAGAGAAGAGCACTAAACCAGCTCCTAAAGCAGTGATGAGTTTGGTTTGTCCCTGAGCTGTAACACACTGGTTGCATATTTATGGCGATGATTCCAAGGACCCAGCACTGTTCCAAGTCAGTCAAACCATGCACAGCACTGCCCTGATCTGGTGCAGGAGCACATCCAGCTGTGGACGGGACTGGCATCTCCCTCACCTCTCTGTGCCTGAGTTCAAGGGTCAGCTTCAGGTCACAGCAAGGCCAGGACATTTTTTTTCTTCACATAGTTTTCTTTATTTTCCCTTTTTGTTCTGATTTAGAATGAAAAAAATATTTTAAAATGTCAGACTTTCTCCCAAAAATAAAAATTTTGTAACTTATACAAGGTTTGCATATACTGATGAAAACACACATACCAGGAGATTGCACTGAAGGGAAATACAATTCCACTGCTGGCACGAAGCTGGCTGTGGACTCCTCCACCCTCCACACACATTTTGTGTTCTCTGAATAATTCAAACAGCACTTTGGTTGGCAGGCCACAGACCTAGGCAAGGAGTTAGTGGGCCAATAAATTTTACATTTAAAGGGTATTCCCCTTATTGTAGGGTTAGAATAAATGAATGTGGGCTTAGACAGCTCTCAACCCAGCTACTCCTGCACTAGGAAATAGATGACTTCAGCCTCACACTGGCACCATTCGTTAGCACAGCACTCAGCACTCATAAAAAATGTATTATGGTTTGTAAATTGAATCAGAAGCACCTCTGCATTACTTGTCTTGCGGGAAGATGGTGCAGCACCAAGGAAGTCCAGTGCGCTGCACAGGTCTCACAGTGCTCACTAAAACCTCACGGCCACAGCGAGGCACTGAGCTGGGACACACAGACATCAGCTCTGCTGCCCTGTCAGCCTCCAGACTGGATGAGAAAACCCGGTCCCCCAAGTCAAGGCAAAGACACCACCTTGAGACAACACAGGTAGGAACAGCTGTGCTACAGGGAGGGATGGAAACACCCATGTCATGTATTCCTGCGTCTCACACGCAGCCTCACAAGCACACAGGGAAACCAGAGCATCCCTCTGCACACCCCAGCCAGCAGGACAGACAATACAGAAACAAGCCAGGAGAAGGACAGAATTAGCAGAACTGCTCCTGGATTATGCCAGATGGTGTAAATCATGAATAACCCAACCTGCAGGTTTTTACACCAACCCAAAAAATCTTCACAGAGTAATGGGTTGTAATTATTGGGCTTTAACAAAAAATTAATCTATTTTGAAACAACTCTTTTGTATCTTCTAGGTCAAGAAGCTGAACTACTGAACACATGAGCTGTTCTGTCTTCTAAGCTCCTACTGTCTCATATTCCTCTGGATTTTCTCTGGGAACCCCTTAACTCTACCACTGTGTTGGCATGTGGCCATACAGCCTCACACAAAGACTGGTGAGGAAAGATTTTAAAATGAAAGAACGGTGATTAGAAAATAAGGAGAGAGAAAGAGAGCTCAGCTAGGACCTGAGGACTGCAACACTTAAGGCGAGCTTGGCAATACTCCTCATTAGGAAAAGGATCAGAACCTTTGTGCAATTAGAGGGAAAAAAAGAAACAATGGTTCAACTTCCCATCTGCAAATGAAACCACCTTCTAGTATTCAGGCTGAAAAAAACAGTAAAGAACAAAAGTTTAAGAAATAGAGCAATATGTAACCTTTCCATTTGCTGGCTTATTCTTCCCCAAGGAAACAGATACAGTGAAGATAAATTTGATGATCAAAAAACCAGAGGGATTACATTCTTGTACAGTGCTGATCGCTGGCAAATCCCCCTCTCTGCAGTTCAGAAGCACAGCTTAGCATAACAGACAAGATTTATCATTGCCGTGTCCTTCGCACCACTTACAAAGTAGACGTAAGTGGCTCCTATCTCAGGAGTCCTCATTCACACACACGATGAAATAAATACCAGAATGTTCTGCTGTGACTGTGCCAAGGTACAAACCCCAAACCCAGTGCAGAGCCCCTGGGGTCAATGCCACACGTTTTCCACCTCTGTGTCTGCTCTGCTGCAAAAGCATCACATCCTGGCTTCAGCTCTAAGCTCAGTAGATGCTCCAAAGCATCACCCAAAAATCCATCAGGTGCATTGAGCAGTTCCTAGGAGGTCCTCCCTCCCATCTTGTATGGAGGATACAGAGTCTCCAGTTAAATGGGCACAGAAGACAGCATGAATAAATAAACAGGGAAAAACAGAGATAACTGCTTGCTCCAGTTTTATCGCAGGGCACAGACCATGCAAAGCTACCTCATACACCAGAGAAAAGAGAATTTCCTTTACAGTTATGCTGTGGCTGAAAACATAATGTCTTCTGCAGAAATTCAAGATACTCCATAGACAGGTCTTTTAAAACTGAAGTGTCATCTAATATTCAGGGTTATTTAATGGCTGGACAGGCAATTACTGTAATATTTCTTGTTTATAGCCACCTAGAAGCTACAAATTTAACTTGGTAGGGATGCACAGACAGGGGATCTGGTTCCAAAGCAGAACATCTCAAGTCAAGAGCTTTGCTAATGCCTCCAGGAAACTTGCAAGGAGTTACAGAAGCTGTGAATCACATCACTTCAGCAGCACTCACAGTCAAACCCCACTCATCGTACACGCGGCTGCCTCGACTGAACTCGGAACCGTTCCTTCTGTAGGAGCATCCCAACTCCTGTCTCTCTGTAAAACTTGCCTCGAGCAGGAACAGATAAAGCTCTGCAATGCATCTCTCGAGAGCTGCGGAATATGTTGAAGAGAATTAGAACCATAAGCAGGAAATCAGTCTGCACTTGGAAGGAAACCTTTCCTATTAAAGATTTGTTTTCTAAGCTGCTTGTTGGGGCCAGTATCCAAATCTCTCCTGTCTGACCTTATCAGAACTTGTACCCTGCCAGGCACAGGATTAGAGCTGGCTGGACTGAGAAGGTAAGTTATTAATGTGGGGACTTGGAGATGGATGTGGGAATTCCTGACCTCCCCCAGTGCTCTCTGTGACCTGCAGCAGTAAGCTAAGCCCTGAACCACAAAGAGGGTATTCAGGGGCCTAAAACTATTTAATTCCCATTGACTGGTTTTCCAAAGGAAATAAATGGCTCCATGATTTGGGCCTTTAGCCCTTCCATGCAGCAGTGCTCATCTGTAAAATGGAAGTAAAACCACATCCTATTTCATCTGTGCTTTGCAGCGGTAAATACTTAAAGAGGAAAATGGATCAGGCCCCACAGGAACAAAGGGGCCGCACACACATGGTTATGGGAAGCAAACAGGCACTGCAAGGTGAAGTGGGTTCATGGCACATCTCCCTCCTCCCAAGGGAGGCCCTTCTGGATAGGAAACAGGAGTGTCCAACTGCTACATGCCAGAAGGCATCTCGGGGCTTGCACTGCCCATTTGTCTATTTTGGAAACAACAGCAAGGCCATCTCATCTTCCAAGCCTCTGCAGCCCTTCAGCTTCATCAGGCCAAACCCCACAGCCAGTGTGATCCTCTGGGACCCTCTTCCCTGCCTCCTGCCAAGCAGGTACTTCTTGCATCTCCCTTGGTCTCCTCCAACTGATGTGTGAAGTGGGAAAGTCATGTTTTTTGTACCTTCTCCATCTTCCTTACTGGAAGAGATGAGCATCTACAGCCTCACTGCTATCACTCAGCCACGTCTGTGCATTTGGTTCTTGCTCTCTCCCATTTTTCCCTCCCACATGGATAGGCTCCCTGCATGCCCTGTTCCCCTTCTAACACAGAGGGGGCACAGCATTTCCCCTCCTTGTTCTTCATCCTAATTCCAGACAGCTCTTGATCTCTGTCCCTCTCCAGGAGGAGTAGTCTCATCCCATCCTCCTCACCACCAGCTCCCTGCACCCTCCTCCTCTGTGCCGAGCCAGTGCCTTGCTCCCCAGGAGCTCTGCCCACGGCTCTCCCCACACAGGCTGCAGCCTTTGACGTCAGTAAACACCCTTGGTTCTCCTGCAGGCTGAGAACTCCTGACACCTGCACGACAATCCAAGTGGGGGCAAAGGGAAGAAGGAACCACAGGCAGTTTCCTTGCCAAGCTCCCCACAGCCCTCAAACACTCCCGACAGCAAAACCACACGTGAGGAGGGGCCCTGTTGGGCTGTGCCTCTCCCCTCACGCTTCCCAAGGGTCCTCTGGAGGAGCCACTCCCCTGCCAACGTCATGGATGTGACAGATGGTCCCAAGGCCAAGGCAGTCCCAGTCACAGGGAACTCTGGTGCCTCGTTTCAGTGCCATTCTGCTGGCATTAGGTCCCTGTGCCCACAGTGCTCCTCCATTCCTGTATGGATCCTGCCTGGATCCGGGCCAGGCTGCCAAGCGCACTTTGGCACGAGGAGCACATGAGCCAGCCCCTGTGAGGAATGGTGGGAATAATCTTAAACAAAGGATTTGAGAAGGTCATCCCTTTTTTTTCATATTCTCCATCCCCCCCCCAATTCTATAACCTCTTCCCCATTCCCTAGCATATTTTACATCTTGTGTAACTAGGACACTCCTTAGGAGTTCAGGATGGAAAATCCCAACCAACACTTCAAAAAGACACCCAAAGTCTGTAGCTTTATTACGAAGCAAAAATGACCTCAAACCCCTGGACTAAACAAATGCCTGGGGTGAAAAAGATGGAATAAATTAAAGGATATAATTATGGCTGGGAAAAGAGAGAAGAAGGTTGCTCAATAGGATGAAAGAGGGATTTGAGGAATAAGAAATGAAAGGAGGTGTCAGCTTGAATCAAGCCAGGTTGAAAACTGCTGCTGATTTTGACTGACATAGGGAGACTTTCCAATTGCAAACTCTCTCTCTAATAAGCTGCAAATTCCCCTCTACACTTTTACTTTGATCTTAATGCAAATGTTTTATAATGGACACATTTAATGATTTTCAGGTGCTTATTGGTTCTATCAGACTTGATACTGGAATCAATCTCCTCTTTTAGAAAGCATGGGTTAATGGCAAAGTTTATTAAACTGCATGCAGTCATTCAGAAAAGATCAATAGAGACATGATTACAGAGCAACCAGAGGATTAAACATGAGATTTATCACAAAATTAAACTGAATTAAATGTTCTCTGATAGCACTTGAAATGCTGTCGATACTCTTAACTGATAATCTATGCTTTCTGTGTTTACTTACCAGGCAGCAGGGAAGTCTGACTCGAGGAAATGACTATAATGTAAAATCTGCAAAGATTTGCTGAGACCATTAAACCTCACCTAGAAAACCATTATTTCTTCCTGTTAGAAGAGCAAAAGCATTTTGCTTCTTTACCCATTTCCTCTTTAAGGGTGAGGAGGATACAGTCCTCTCCCACAGCACACTTTGCAATCTCCTTCTCAGGGCCATTATAGGATGCACAGGACACTGAAGGATACTACACAGGGTTATACAATGAAATGTTTTATGGTTTCCTGCTATGGCAGTTTTTACCTAATTCAGAATTCATCCTTTTCCTCCTTTCTTGAGTTCTCGATGACCTTATTAAAACTTATTCCCCACCAAGAAATCTGCAGCTTTCCTGCTTCTCCTTTCCCTCAGCTTGGCCCAGCCACTTCCCTGGGTTCTTACACTCACACCTCTCCTTGCATAGCACAGTGCAAACTTCTCTGATGTTCTCTTCCAAAAGAATTCCACTCCAA
Source organism: Atrichornis clamosus (assembly GCA_013400975.1). Taxonomy (NCBI): domain Eukaryota; kingdom Metazoa; phylum Chordata; class Aves; order Passeriformes; family Menuridae; genus Atrichornis; species Atrichornis clamosus. The sequence goes on from WBMZ01011766.1 coordinate 30,199, forward strand.
AGCATTAAAAAAAAAAAAACAAAGCCAAAACCAACCAAAATAAATCAACCAAAACCCCCCTAAGAAACCCAGGCACACCAGCAACAGTGTCCTAAGAAACAGTAAAGGAAGTCCAGAAAAAAAAAAATCAGGCCAGTTTTACAGAGAGAAAGAATCTAAATTCAGACACTGTTCTTCTGGGATGAGATCCATCCGTGCAACAGAGCTGGAATTTCCCAATCCCTGCTGTGCCCTGAGCTCTGTTATCAGAGTCACACACACAGATTATTGCCATCTGCACTAGGACAATGTGGTTGGCCTGGTTTTGAGGACCAAAACTCTCAGCAGGAGAGAAGGGGGAAGAGGGAGGGAAGGAGCAGGAGCTCCCGAGTACACAAAAGACCAGATGCAAAGTAATAACCAGTCACAACCACAACTTTGATAAATTTTGATCATGTTTCTGTGGGTTTCTAAAACAGTCACAACACACAAATTCAACTGAAGAGTTCCTTTAAAAATTAATGTTTGTGTTCAACAAGCAAGCAGGAGGAGGGATGTCAGCTTCCAGCATGCATTTTTCCATCCTGCTTTCCAGAGAAAGTCTGTATCCTGCCACAGCCTCCACCAAAAGTTTAGTAAAACTTGATAAAACACCTCAAAGGAAATGTGACCATCCAACAGCAAATAAACTACCCAAAACAACAACCATCAAAAAAATCCCTCATCAACTATAATGAATTGAATTTTTACTGACTCAGAGGGGTTTAGCTGCTTTCTAAACAGGCTCAGCTATCCCCAGTGTACTTTGCAAAATTCAATCCAGTAATCCCATCCCAGATGCATTACGTGAAATCTTATTTCTCCAAGCTCTAGAAAAGAACAAGGAAAAAGGAAGGCTTTAGGAACACTAATTTGCCAATAAATACTCACTGAGCCAATTTTGCCTTGGCTGCTTTTTGGAGGAAAATAAAAGGAAAAAAATCCCAAAACACAAACTGCTGTCCGAGTACTACACTCCCTTATTAAAAACTTCACTTGTGGATAGAAAAAATACCACGGAGCACGTACCCTGAAATTAGCCCAGCATGTGCTGCCCCAATAAACAAATCCTCAGAAACTAGATTAGAATCATTCCCAGTAGGTTTCCACTACAGAAATCACTACCAGTTCTGTCCGGAAAGGGGAAAACCTCTGTAATATCTAAAAAATGGACCAAAACATGTAACTGGAGAGCACGTCCCGGCAGTGACCAGTGAAGCCACAGTCAGCACACACAGCGGCTGCTCAGTTCTACATCGATACCCTCCCGCAGTGGAGTCTCGGAGCGCCTGAGCCCGTGAGGCTGGGCAGGGACACCGAGGCTGGGCCTGGCGCTCCACCAGCAGGACGAGGCTGTGCCTGTGGGATCCCCGTGTGCCTGATGGGATGCTCCGGGGGCGACACAGATGGCATCAGGAGCACTGACAGCAACCCAAACCGGCAGCTGTTCCGCCAGGAGGGCAAGGAGCAGGTGAGCAGCTGCACGTGGCATGAAACACCCAGCTCTGACAGCCTCCTTCTGCCCTGACACTCTCCTGTGGGACCTCCCCCAATCCAGCTCCAGTCCAGCAGGCTGCTGCCCGGGCTTACTGGCAGCCGGGAGACACACTGCCCTTAAAAATAAGGATTTCTGGCTTGACATGCAGAAAAAGGGAAGCAAAGCCCACTAGAATGCAGTTGCATACCTCAGAGTACCACCTGAAAGGCAGGCTGAAGGCAGGCAGATGACAGGCAAACAGTGTCAAATTTAAAAATGTGATTTTTTCAGGCAATTGTTTCCCTGCCACTGCTGTTCTCTCGGAAACAAAGGCCATCACTGCAGCTCTTTTTTTATGGGAACAAGCAGCACGTTGCTGCTGACACCCAAGTGCATCAGCGACCTAGAGGCACCTCGTGTCTGCAGTGGCCCGAAGTGGTTCAACATTTCTGCCCTGGGCAGAGGCAGCCCGTGAGAGACAGCACTAAACTACAGCTGGGGGTTCCCAGCGGGAGGCTCATCCCCACCAAATGTGCTCCTTCTGTCCTGTCCCACACCTAAGAGGTGCTGGACTTGCTTTGTTCCACCTCCTCTGGCCATTAGACACAGAGGTCCAGGGCAGCAGGCAGGTGACAGCTCAGGACGTGGAGCTGGAGGAATTTCTGTGGCACCAAAAATCACCTCCCTCAAAAAGCTCTTGCTGTGTGCTCTGCATTTTATTAATTTGATGGTCAGGATAATAAATTTGTCAGTAATGACAAAGAAATTCCCTGGAAACTAGAGTACTCAAGTGTCATTGAAGCTACATCTATTTAGCAAATAGATGAATGCCTTTCACTGAGGCCTGGTGTGTGATTAAGCAGCTGTCACTGTCCCTGGCACAGCTGCTCCTGCAGCACAGGCACAGGTAGCTCTCAGGGCTCCTTTTCATGTGAAGATGATCTTGATGTGAACAGAAATCAGCAACTGAAAACCCAATTAATGAACTGACACTGAAGTAATGGGTCATTTCTACAAGTTTTCTACTCCTCTTGACTTGTACAAGCTTCAGTTTTTACAATCAGATTCATTTAAGTTTTACAAACAAAAGAGAATAGATTTTGCTTTCTGACTCACTGAAGTTATGTTTGAGTGGTCTCATACCTTCAAGACAGAGTGTGTGATTTTTTTAGAGGGACTTTGACTTTTGGAGCACATTAAAGTTTTTACAGGGACTGAGATGGTGAATCTATTTTAGTAGCTTGATTTTTTAAAAGTTCAGGGTGATAAACTCTTTCTGTTACTTTTAGCCTTCTAACTGAGCAGTACTTTCCACATGTGTACTCTGCTCAGCACCCACTGAAATTGGAAGAATTTCTGTGTGCTCTGTTCCTTCACACACACTCCAAGAGGTTAAGAACAGAGAATACACAACCCTCTGCTTTCCTATTTTCATAATTAAAAATTCATGCAAAGTCCCAGTGAAGATGTGGCTGAATGACAGGTTAGAGACCTGGTTGTCCTCGGGTAGGGGATGTCAAAGATAAAACTCAGCCCATTGGAGAGGAAAAAGAAATAGCCATGAAGGGTCTTTCACAACAAGAAATTGAAGCAAGAAGGAATCAGCAGAAGACCCTGTTTGTACAGAACTTGGGTGCACCTTAAACATGGTTTGAAAGTCTTTCTCCACAATGCAAAATAGAGAAAGGAGAAGAAAGGAAATAGTCACTGGGACAGACTTGCAACCTGGATACACACAAAAGCTGTTACTCTGATTTACACCAGCTGAGAATCTGCTCTAATTAAAAGGAATATTTTTACACAAAAGAAAAGCACGAGATGCTCAACCTTAGGCAAGGAAGTTTCAACAGAATATTAGCTGTTGAGGCTAACAATTACAGGGACTATCAAACATCAGATGGCCCAAATGGATCACCCAGGGGACAACAAGCAGTAACTTCTTCCTACCTGAGTAACTGCAGTAAGTCCCTCACAGCTTACAGCTCACTGAGAAAAGCTTACAGCTGTATGAGACAAGATTATCAGAAATTCTTCCTCTGACAATCCCAAATATTTAGAGCAATGTGTTTGAAATTCTGGCTTGCTGAAAACCACCATAAAGCAGAAAATGTCAGGGTAAGGCAGAACAGTGTGGAGGAAGGTGTGGGTGAGGGGAGGCCCTTCTCAGTGCATTCCCAGCTGAGCACAAGCACACGCTGCACCCTTTGGGAGGCAACTTTATGTGCTCTTAGTAGTAGATTAATGAATGTAATTACCTAACATTGTGGCTGTGAATGCTGCAAAACTGTAATTTATAGTATGCTGTAAAGTTCTAATGTGTTTTTATGTCCATAAGCTGCTTAACCATAATCTAATGCATTTGTACACGAACTCCCTCCTAAGTGGCTCTGGGATAAGCAGTGAGCACGAGTCCCCCACTTCTGCTTTATGTCCTGATAAACCAACCTCTCCTGCTGGGCATCTGAGGAGAAGCAGCTGCTAATGGTATGAATAATTTGAAGTCCAGTGACAAGAACTTCTTTCCTTCCTTCTCTACTGGCTGGCCAGAGCTGCAGCACTGAGAAAAGCAAAGCACCAGCGTCGTACAGGGTGGAAACAGCTCAGTGAAGGTGTCCCTGGTGAATGGTGGGATGAAACACAGACCCTTGGTCTGCTGGAGAGCCAGGACTCAGCCCCATTTCACTCCTACACCTTGGGCTCTCAGTCCTCCCCAGCCAGAACAGCAAGAGCTAACAGAACAGCACTCACATGAACTATCCCAAACAAAACCCTTCACCTTCTCGCAGTGTCCAGCTGCTCTGCTCGGCTGTGTGCTGCTGCAAGGCCCTGTGGTCACTGAAATCCTTCTCTGCTCCAAGAGGAGAGATGTGGCCAGGACTCCTGAAGTATGTGCTTATTGTTGCCACTAACTCATTTAGGCAAACCATTTAACTTCTTTATGCCCTTGCTTAACCATCTGTAAAATGGGACTAATAATAAACCTCAGAGGGATTTAGTTAGACTTAATTAAATGGTTTGTAAAGTGCTTTGAGATCCTCAGGAGAAATGTGTTGTGCAAGTGCAAATTATTATTACTGTTACAGTGCTTTCTACTTCCAACACAGTTAAATATTAATGATCCAGTTCTCCTAATGCCCACTGATACAACTTTCCTGAACAGTAATTTTCTCAGCTAAAAAGACACAGGACCTAGCAGCAGAACATCAAAAAACTTTCTTTCTTGTTCATTCGTTAAGTAGTCTGAAACAGCAATTAGAGTAAATATTTTAGTATGTATCAGACTAAAGATGGGGGCCCCAAATGCATGTGCTGTACATGCAGTCAGTTCAGAGCCAAAACACAACTCCAATTAAATCACCAAATCCCAGTGTTCCTATTACACAGTACCAGAGACCCATTTAGGAATGGTCAGTACCAATGTTAATACATAATAAATGTTTTTTCTAGTTAAAAGGCACCATTTTGCAGAGGTCATGGCATGAGTGACACAATTAACATTCAATTAAAAGCTCCACCTTGTCAGAAGGAACATCAATGTCCCCTTAGTAAGAGTGTTACAGCTTTGGGGGCCAGGGGAAAGAACATCCTGGATTTTCAATAAGGTTTGTCTATTGTGATCCAGCAAAAACGATCTGAAAGTTGCCTTCAGGCAAAAAACAGCCAGCCATGAGTCCTCCTCTTTTGTCAGCTTCTTCCAGGCCAACTTAAAAGGAGAAAAATGAAAAAAATTGACTTATGACTTCAGGTCACAGGAGCTGAGTGAATGTGACCTGCTTTGCAAGGCTTGCTGAGCCTTTCCACCCACTGGAAGCTGCAGCCAGCTCTGCCCCAAACACTGAACACTCACCTGGACGTGTTGGAATCTGCTAAAACAGAGCCCCAAATCACCACTGACAAGTGTTTTCTTGATATTTCTCAGTATTTAGTTAAAATATGTAATAATATATCAGAAGCCAAGTCAAACATTAAGAAGAAAAAGCAATGCCAAATTTTAAGGTATTAAGGTTACACACACAACCTTAGGTGGTCTCCACTTGGAACTGTGGTGTGGTGTAACTTTTAATTATATGGTGAATTATAATGTTTCTATTTGATCTTCAATAATAATGATTCATTGTATATAACAAAGACACACAATCTATTGATAACGAAGTCAAACATGTTTTTCCCATCCTTATGGACTACAAAGTGAGCCTATCTAAAGAAAAGGCTGATTAAAAAGCATTTCTAATTTACTTATATTACAAATCCTAAACATAATTTAAAAAACAAAGAAAAAAAAGAAGAAAAAAACCCCCAAAAAACCTCAAAACCCACAAAAAAAAGAAAAATCATCATCATCCCCAGATGAAAAATCCCCTTTGACTGAAGCAAAGGTATCAGAGCAATAAGAACACACCAGGTAGAAACGTAACAAAGAAAGATGTGTGGTCTGCATGCTGAGAATCATTAAGTCTTTATTTCATCCAACACAGGCTCATCTCACTACTCCACGCAGTAGAAGGAACCACACCACAGACAAAGCAGGCTTTAATAATAATAATGCATTTTTTTCATTTCACAGACCGTGATTCCCTGCACTGAGCAGAGGTGGCAGCTCGTGTCCTGCTCTCCTGTGGTCAGTGGAGGGACAGGACCAGCTCTAGAGGGACAGTTCTGGGAGCAGGAGCTGCCTGAGGTTCTGGAACTGTGCCGTCAACCCTAGAGGGAACCTACAGTGGGCAGAGGCAGGAGGACCAGGACTAAAACGCTGTGAATTCTCCACCCTGCTCCTTCACCATGGAACAAAACCATATTCTCTCACTTGTTTCAGTTTTCTGTACCTCGCTCACGGCCCAGGCTGTTGAACACTTGTTCATGCAGTGATGCTGCACGTGGTGCATTCAGCCTACCTGGAATTTCAGACTCTGTATTACAAAAATCCACTGCCCAGAGCCCAAATATCCTTCAACATAGGATCAGTTAACCATCAATACTCACACAATGCTAAGCTTCCAGGAAAACATCCCTAAGAAAGTATTTTCCCAGCTTTATGCAAACAATCTCAAGGTGACCTGTGTAAATTCTGGATGCTTTCAAAGCCAGCCAGCAGAGCCATCACCTCAGCACGAGGCCCATGAGATGATGTCCATTGGCTCCAAACCAGAGTGGCCGGGCCAGAACCTGCCCCGAGGGATAACCCTTTCAAAGCCCAGCCTGGAAACACAAAACAGGCAACTCCACACCCTCTGATCCCGGGGTGCAGTCACTGCTCAGCAAATAAAAGAGCTGGGTGCTACTGCAGGGTGACAGGAGTTGCTATCACAAAGGAATGATGCTTTTCAAGGCCTGGAGTCAGTGCAAGTCCCCCACTGTTTATGAACTTTCTCCACTCAAGCACATTTCACACAGGCAGTCCTCTATGCCATCAATGAGAAAAAGAAGATTTGTGACGATTTTATATTAGTAATAATTTTAAACCCATCAACTTCAACATAAGAATTTCTATCTCTTTCAATATTTAATTTATTTAGCCTTCTAGTGTTCTTAAATTAGGGAGACATTTTATTGCTCTGGTTGACATTTTAATGACAACTGAACCTAGGCTTCATTTTTTAAGTGGAATTTCTCCACCTGAAGAGCTAATTAGTGCTTGTGCCCACACTGGGAATGCGGGTGCAGAAATACAGACAGACCTCCAGACACACAGACTGCCTAGGTGGAAAGATGAATATCCTTCTGAGAACTTGTGTATCCTGTAGCTCTGTCTCTACAGTAAATAGCAAGATGCTGATCTTTTCCTGCTGCTCCACAATTAAAACCGGCACCTGCCACCGGACACTACAACCCCTGAGTCTGCACCTTTTCCTTAACAAGGATTAAAGCAGCACTTAACTACACAGACTGGCTGCCAGTTATTATATTAATATAATCCATCTTTGCTTACTCTTGTTTTAAAAGAGAGATAAGTGCTCTGGCAGCCTTGAGCTCCTTCCCTTTTGCCTTCACCGGCTGATTATTTTCAGAATAGAAATGCTGGCCTCAGTCGGTACCTGCAAACAGCCTGACTGCCCCTAATGATGATCTACCTGTGTGCTGGTACCAGGCCACCTGTTTGCAGCCTCCCAGGAAGCTTTACAGATAGATAAAAAGCTTCCAATATTTTCTCCACATAAACTGCAACCCATCCATCAAGTTGTTTACATCACACCGAGATATATGCACCTTTATCATTAGAGGAGCTGTCTCCAGAAATGGGATGAACACACAGACATCATAAATCTCCCCTTTTACAACAGCTGCTGGGATTGCATTATTTGTGCTGAAGGAAACCCACCCAGCAGCACCCCAGGATCAGCCATTAAGGGGACACAGTGCAACAGAAGGGCACAAAGGCAGAATGTTTTTAAAACACAACCAAAACGCTCCACAGAGGACGCGATGAGTTCTACAGCAGTGGTGTTTTGCTTGGCTCCAAAGCTGCCATTCCACAAGCACTCTTAAGGCCAGGCAGCTTCTGCCAAGGTTTTGACCTGCCCACAGACGTGCCTGGCCCTCAGTGTGTGCAGTGAGCACGGCTGGAGCGTGGCAATGGCCATCTCACAGCACTTACCATCCCTCTGCTGTTTCAGCAAACACGAGGTGTCACACGTGGGACCGTGCTCAGGCTCTGGACACAGGGGTCGGGCAGAAGAGCCAAGCAGCACCATCCTCAGAGATGTGCCCTGTCCAGACAACCCCAGGCACCTGCCCACACCGAGCGAGAGCTGCTCTCAGCACAGCACCCAGACCCAGCCCTGAGATCACCCTCTGCCAGCGGAAATGTTCATCCCTGTGAGCAGCAGGGAATGCCCACAGCTCTGCAGCAATCCCACAAAGGCAGCTGCAGTGCACACCGTGCCAGGGCTGCGACGGGGGATCCCTCTGGCTTAGAGAGCCGTGTGGATCCAGCAGCTCTGCCTCGAACACCCCCTGAAGGAATGAAGCAGGAGGAGGCAGAGGAACCTGGGAGAAGTTCATCAGCAATGTCTCAAAGAGCTGCCCAAAAAGGAGGGGGCAGGCGTGGGGGGACTGAAAGACAGCTCATGTCTGAAGCAAGTCTGAACTGACACCCCAAATCCAAAAAGAATCTATGCTGTGATCAAGCTCAAGGTGGGGGAAAAGAGAACTCTCACCCCAAAGGGACCTACTGTGGATTTGCTTTAAAAACTGCTTTCCTGCTTATCTGATAAGACAGGTAAGGACAATCAGAGTTTGCTGTTGTAAACTTCTCAAGACAAATTCTCACAGACTAATAATTTCTTTTTAATTGCTGCATTTAGACAAACCACTCGAGAAAAAGAGGACATGCAAAAATAACAACAGGTTTGAAATGAAATCTGGACCTTAATTTGAGCTACAGAGAGAATTAAACACAAGCAGATTAGAGTTGGTATGCAAAGTTACTAGAGAGATACGTGAAATTCCAGAGACAACCAGAACACAGTCTGCTGTCTCCCGGCAGTGTCCCTCTGCCATGAACCACCCTGTGCTGTGACCACGGGGCTGGAATTAAGCTCATTTTCAGTCCCAGGTATCTGTTAACAGAGAGCTGCAGATTCTAAATCTCACATTCCACCCCAGCAGAACTGAGTTGGTTTAGCCACTAGACAGGAATAGGTGCAGTTGCTGATCTTAGAAGGCTGAAATACAATAAATGACTGCTTAGCCCACTTGTTTCCCCCTTTTTTTAAATGCAACTACATATAAAATTACAGCATGAAATAGCAATTTCTGTAGGAATGGTTTTAGCCATGACAAGCTGAAGAGACAAGAAAGGATTTCAGGGAGAAGTAACAGCTTTTATGAGACTCACTGATAGCTGGGGAAGGAGAGAGGAGCTTCTGGGCACACAGGCCCTCGTGAGGCTGGGGTAGCTGAAAGCCTGCTGAGTTTTCCCACGTGCCACATAACAAGGGCTAAGAATCAGTAAAATGCCATGGGAAGAGACCCCTGCATCCTGGAAGAACAGAAAAAAGCATTCCCTCTACTCCCATTTCATTTTCTTTCCAAAAGCAAGCCGTGTCCAGCACAAACCTTCCCAGCAGGTAACACTGGCACTCAAAGCACCTCTGGCACTCCCCAGGTCTCTCACTGGAGCACTGATAAGCAGAATGATAAAGACCAAACACACAAATGTCAATGAAAGGCAGCTCAGGGAAGAGGATAAGGCTTTATGTCCAAAGTGCTTCCTTTCCTTCTCTTCCTCAGCAGCTCTGCCCTGTGTTCAGTTTGTTCCTGAGAGCCTCCCATGTGCACAGCACCGAGCACGGGGCAGGGAGGGAAAGGAATCATTTCTGTCAGTGGCAAACTCAAAGGTCATCGACTGCCCCTCTCTACAGCCTACACGGAAACCAGCTGGAAGAGCTCCCGAAGGAATGGACATTCTGGCATTAGGAAAACAAGTTTTAATCAGATGGACCAAAGTACTCACCTCTGATAACACATTTGTGGATAAACAAGCCCAAACTTAGTTTTGCATTTGCAGAAAAACATGAAAAACTCAGTTTCACTATACACCATTCTGTCCAGTTTAACGAACTGGTAACAGCCAGGGTTTTTATGAAGCCCCTGTGCTGTCATGGGAGGTTACAAATTGCCTCTCTTGAGTCTACAGGGCTGTGTTCTTTTGTGGCATTGACACTTTCCTTTCAAGCATATCACTTCTTCCTTCATTCCAAGTGCTGGTTGCTCATTTTATCTGCCCTTTAAATGTTTAAAAAGATTCCAACTGGATTTAGAAAAAAACAACCCACCAAAAAAATCAAAACCAAAACCCCACAGTCTTTTTGAATTTATGTGTTTTTCTGATGTGTTTACCATGCTGTAACCAATCAGATAAGCTTCTTAGTTCCCTCCAGTGATGGATTATTGAGTTTTTATTTATGTTTCTCCTTGTTTAGCTTCCCAAGCACCAATATACTTGTACCAATGTCTCAGCTTCAACTCCCATTAAGGAAAGAAAGAGCCGGCAAATGTGATCAGCCTTGGAGGTTTTCCAGAGTGAGAGTGCTCCTGAGCCTTCTCCTCTGCTCTAAACACATTTGGCACTGACTTTGCTCCCTTCCCAGCCCTGCTCCCCACTCTGGGTTCAATACAGTGTGCAGATCACTCACTGCATTTCACACCCACTTGCTGACATCTGATCGACAGCAGGAAAATAAGGAAAAACAGCACTGAGCAGTGAAGGTCAAAGAGAAGTTCAAGACAATAAAGACCATAACCTCCACCTCCCAAGTGCTGTACAAAGGGTCCCTCCTGATCTACACTTACTAAGCTTTTCTTTCCCCTCCCAGGGCAGGCAAACACTTTTAGAATAATGGTCAGCTTCAACAGGTACACACTGTGAGTTTCTTCACATGGAAAGATTCCAACTCTTGCACTGCAAGTCAATTTTAATATACTTGTCTGTTTTAACTGGTACAGAATTGTTCTCCAAAGCACTGCATCTCAACGAACTCCCTGCGAAAGTCTGAAGGTATTTGTGGTGTTAACAGAATGATGATCCCCTTCCAGATAAGGGTCAGTCCCCTTGCCAAAAATTCAGCTTTGCAGGAGGGTGGAGAATTAATTGCTGAAGCTGTTCCTGGCATCAACTAAACCCTGCTTATACACAGGAGCAGCCTGAACTGCCATCAAGCAACTTGGACTGATCCTCAACAAGAACTGGTTGAGATTTTCCCTACCTGAAGGGCACATTTCATCACTATAAAGTCTGATTAGTTCAACTGGTAATGCTGATTTACCTTCTGGGGGTTTAGTCCTGGTACAAGTTAGCTCACCCATGGCCAAATTGGGATTTTTCCCCACGTTAGACAAGAAATCAGGCAGAGCAATGTGTAGGGAGCAGAACTTCTCCTGAGTTGCAAACTATTGGCTTTGCCTGCACAGAAGAAACAGAAAATGCCCACACCCTGTAACTTGCTGGAATTAAAGGTCATCACAAATCTCACTGCTCTGTGCTCCAGGTGGAAAGCTCAGGAATTCAAGCCTGAGCACAGACTGTGCCCTGTGAAATGAAGACACCTGCTACAGGCACGCACCTACTGCAAGATCTGTGTCAGTCTCACCACCTCGTGCCACCACAAAACCTGGGCTGTTCTGACTCCTGGGAGCTGAGACCAAATCATTCCCAGCAGTTTGCTCTCACCTGTGCAGGCCTGTCCTCTCCTGCCCTCTCCAGTCTTCCCTATTCTTTATGGAGCTGTGTTCTACCTATGGTAATAGTGTCACATTTATCATCACCGTGTCACTGAGGTCAGCTCAGCGCTGACAGGCTGCCAAAAGAAGTAAAAAAACCTATTTTAGCAGACTTTTACCTGTCACCTGCTATATAAAGAACGGGATAACACTGCAGAGCTTCATCCTTGGGATTCAGCACTGCACGACAACAGAGATTCCTGACACAACTTTGGCTGTTACGACCTGGAACCACTAAGACAAATATAACGTTTTCAAGGTGCTAACATCTGCTAAACCCATTGCAGACACCTTACAAGCCACACAGCAAACATGCCCTCATGCCAACACCCACTGCTATGACAAGCCACTTGATTTCTCCCAATGCAGTGTGCTCCCAAGTGGCGAGGAACATCCAGGAAGAACAAACATTAAGATATTACACAGTCAGCAAAAAATCCATCTCCTCTCCCGTATACAGAACTGCACCACACATTTCACAGGGTTAGTTTACCACAGAAGACAGCAAATCAACTATAAACCAAGTTGTTTATGTAACCCAGGCAGGACGGAGAGGAGAGCCCTCAGTTCCAACTCTTTCAGTCACGTGCACACAAGATCAAAGCTTCTGTGGCTCGGGGGCAGCTAAAAACATCCTTGCTCTTAATGGAAACCACACGTTTATAGTAAAAAAGAACTAAATACACAGATTTTTGCACACCCGAATTCAGCCACCCTGGCTGATGCCCAGTCCCACTGGCTCTCTCCACACAGGGGTCAGTCTGAGAGATGGATGGACAGTCCATCATTCCAGCCCTTGGCCAAGGGAACAGTGCCAGTCCAGGACACAGAACAGGGAACAACGACCAGCCAGGGCAATTTTATACTGCATCTGCTTCTACTTCTGGTAGCTGTTTGCATCCTGCAGAGGTATTAAGGCAAACTTATTCCAAAGCAGAAAATGGATTAACGACCAGAGCAGAGGAAAAGTGAACCCCATTCCTCTTAATACTGAACACCTCAACACACAGTGAGAAATAAGAGCACTGCCTGAATTAATGCCTTCAGTTAGATTCTAACTCAATCATTGTCATATTGGGATAGACTAATGCTGGCTTGAAGTCTTGGACCATGAGGAAGAAGCAAGGAGGGAGGAAGGCAAGTTAACTATTATTACCAAAAACATGGAAAACATCTGAGTTGCCCAGTTCTATGAGGATTGTCTTTTCTTGAAAATCCAAGAGTACAAGTCCCAATTAAGATTTCCAGATACCTTGGATGGCTGAGCTAGAATCTGCCTGAAAATAATTGAGATATTGCCAGTAGTTATTATTGTGTAGGACAGGCTGAGACAACTGTATGTAGTGCTCACAACAGCCAACAAGTTGAGGAGAGACACCACAAAGAGGGGAGAGGGGAATGACTGGATGTACACGTGTGTGAGCTTAGTTTGTATTCAGCCATGTCAGCTCTCTGTGCACAACAGAGAGCAGTGAGTTTTTAGGAGCAAAATGAACCATGAAAGGTGGCAGGTTTGTCTCTAGTGGCCCACAGGGGCCCAGAAATTCAAAGGTGTGAACATGACCTTGTCATCAACAGCTATTAAGCAGACAAATGCATCTAAACGTTTATCAAAACACAGACATTGCCCTACATGTCCCCTGGCAACAGCAGCTGAACTCTTCTTAAATAACCTTTTGTTAAAGATTTAGGAAAACCTGTTAGTACACTACATTTTGCAATGCTTTAAGTAGGGCTTTTGTTTCAAGTGACACCTCTTGCCTTCCCCTTCAGCTGTGAATTGTCTTTACGTGGAATCACAACCGTGTTGCAGGGTTTTGAGTGGGATCAGGCATTTTTCAGGGGACACAGGTGGAAGTCAGGTGAGACCAGCTGGAACTGCTGCAGTTACACCACTTGCTACCTACGCTCTTAAAGACAAAACAAGATCAAAACATGATCTAAGGCTCAGAAAAGAACAAAAAGAGAGAAAATATGGCTTCCACCCTTTCTGGCAACCACATTGCTACACAGCACATGCTCTCACCAGCCACACACAGATCCCGGGGTGTAGGGATATGTCCTACCTAAATCAGGTCATTTAAAGCACCAGTTTTTCACTATTTCTCCAGTTCCATGCTCACAGTGCCACTGCAAGAGCCAGAGGTGAGATTCTCATTAAGCAGAAAGCAACAAGAAGCAGCAAAATTGAGAAGGAAAATGTAAACCAGCATTGGCGAGAGATGGTGAGCAGAGACCCAGCCCCACCACGCAGGTGCTCATGCAGGGCTTCCTCCTCCCCTGCTGCACGTTTGAGATGTGCTTCAGTACCAGCACAACAGTGACAGGCTATTGCAGCTTCTAGGAGACAGTGAGGATGGCTGGTCTGCAGAAAGATTCTCACTTTTCTTTCTCATTTTTTTAACTCCTATCAGTGGTCTTTAATGACCTTGCAATGGCAGGACAGACAAACCCACCCTGTTTGTCCTCCCGTGAATTTTGTGCACTTTCCACTGTATCACTGTGTGGCTGTTCATTTTCTAAACTCTCTTTTCATTGAGCCCAAAGCGGTATCACAACTGCTGGAGTGTATCAGTAGAGCTGAAGATGACATCAGGGTAGCTTCCCCATCTCCATGCAGCAGTTCAGACCAGACCCTTGTGAGCCAGGACAAACCAGGACACCAAATTCAGCTCAGCCACTGTCACAAGGGAATCCAGCAACAGGAACTGGAAGGGTTTTCATGTCAGTTCAAACGAAAGCTGAACCCCAGTACCATTCTCTGCCTTCCTTCACTCCTCAACACAAACGTGTGTGGTACTGCACATGGCTTCGATGCAGACCTGTTACAAAGCAGACGACCTGCACAGTCCCCTTCCTCCCTCTCTCTTCTGCTTCCATGCAGAAAATTAAAGAGCGGAGGGTTCACAGTCTGTACTAAAACCACTGGCTCAGATGATGAGTGAAACACTTCTTTTGGAGGATTAACAGGGAAGAGATGGCAAAGGAATGCAATTACTTTTTGGTTTCAGTGGCATTAAGCACAAAGAGTATCCTTAGTTTAGGGAACTTGGTGCTATGAAAACTCAGTTGATGATAAAGATAATTAAGTAAAAAAGATAACAGGTATGCAGCTCTGCAAAGAGAAGACTAAAGCTGCTGTGATCAGCTCAGATGGCCAAGTGTGGCTTCCTCGCACCAGAAAGCCCAGAGGGATAAAAGGGGCTTTCAGTCATGAGCTCAGAGTCGTGACACTGAGGAAAAGGAGCATGAGCTGGGTGTCAAGTGTGCACATCAAAGTCCTCACTGAGGGAACAGGGAAGGTAAAAGCAAGGACAGCTTACAGATTCATAGGGAAGGACGATGAGATGAAAATAAAATGACTGGAGAAACAAAAAACATGAAGAAAAACATGTGATGAACACAGAGAGAAGTCACTGGGCGGCTGAAAATGGCCAAGAGAGGTGAAAGAAAGGGACTGCAAAGCTCTGGGAAGCCGTAAGCAAGAGGCCTGGCAAGCAAGAGCTTTAGGAGAAGCCTTAAACAGCCAGACCAGCCTAAAGAAGCCCTGGGGCACCGGAGGGTCTGGAGAGCCAGGGAGACATCAAGGAGCCTGCAGGGGACAGCGGGAGGAAGGCAGCAAGGAAACAGCACAAATCAATGCAGAGACAGAAGTGACTGACACGTGAGAACTGAACCTGAGCCAGTGGCCCTGGGGAGCAAAGTGCAAGCAGCCAGTGGGCACCTGGAGGCCCACAGAGCACAGGGACAGCAGGGATGCTGATGGCTTCCGAAAAGCACCGAGCAGAGCAACTGCTGCAGCAAAGAGGACAAGAAATCCATCTTATCACTGCTGCCCCTCCAGCCGTGATCCCTGCCAGCTGCTTTCCAGAGGAGGAATTAAGGTACTTAAAGCTGTTTTACTAGGTAATCCATAGCAGTCCACGGGAAGAGAAACGTGCTGTTGACTCTCAGCTGCTGTTCCCCTTCACGTACCCACGAGCCCTGTGGCAAGGAGACGTTTGCAAATGTTTAATAGTGAGAGCCAATATTCATGGAAACAAACTGGAGCAAAGCCTCACTGTCAGACTGGCAGGAACTGCAGCTTCCTGTCCCTGAGCTCAGGGCAGCCCCATCACCAGCAGGCTCATGTTGCATTTCTCCCCAGCCTTTTGAAACAGGCAGCAAGAAAATTTCCCAAACGAGGGAGCCTCGTCTAGAGCTAAGGGCTCCAATTTAAAGGCACAAATTCAACTGTGGATTTCTCCAACCGAGCTGCCCAGCAGAACATACTCAAGGTAACAAAGACACTGTAACACAGAGTGCCCCTGGCGCCGCCTCCCAACTTGACCAAACTTTAATTCACAGCTCCTCTCCCGGCTCCACCAACAACCTTAAGGAGAAAAACCTCCTGGTTTTAAAGGTAGAAAGTCTGCCTCTGTTGTGGGCTCCATCTGCCACTGTGAGGTCCTGATCCAGCGCTGCTGCTGAGATAAATACCAGTGAAAAACCCCAGCATTTAAACCACCTGTAAAAAACTACCTGTAAACTGCCTGACCAGCAGTCAGGCAAAAGCCACAGAAGCCAGTAAGAGACAAAAAAACCCCACAGAATGGGATTTATTAGTCATGTGACTTCTCATTGAGTAGCACTGTAGGCTTTAATGGACACTGACATACGAATACTCTAGCGGACTCATTTAAAAAAAGAGATTAAAAATAATAATCGAGCCCAAGGAGTTAGCCCATCAAAGTAGGGGGTCTTCGTTTCCTTTTGTTCATTTCTAAAGACAATCTCAGCTTAAGTAAACCAGCCAAAAATCCAGCACAAACACCAGCACACAGAAAAAGTGAGCTCTTTTCTGTTAGCACCTTTCTAGAAGAAATAAAAACCGCTGCTTGTTAGCAGAGAAATGTCACAAATGCCAGGCAGAGGCAAAGTTCCACGTGGACTGACAAGCAGGAAGGACAACGTCTCCCAGGGTTCCACAGGCTCAGAGCCAGGCAGTGCTGCCCCGCAGCCCCTACGGAACAGCAGCGAACACCTGGGAGTATCACTAACACCGGGCTTTTCTTCCTTTTCCCAGAAGTGGGTCATTAGGTGCTTTCCTCCTTAGTGAATCCCACACGGAAGCACCATCCTGGCTCAGTGAAGTCTCCGCTTTTGGACTTCACCAGCCATGAAATTGCTGTGACTAACACACTCCCTCACTGCAGGCTGAAGTGTCAACCCAGCGGAAAAGGATTCGCCTCTCGTGGTGGTACAAAACTTTATCGTCCCTTTGGCCACACTGACTTCATAACAGGGGAGTACCCAGTTAACACGCTTCCTACTATGCTTTCAGCCTACTCTACAGGGAAAAAAAATGGCATTTTTAAGCTCTACCATCTGCCAATTCTTACTTGGCAAACTATTTGCAGGTATGGCAAAACATATCCCTGCCTTGCTGTGAACATCATGTAAAGCCTCACTTTCTAACTCAATGTATGAGAAGGTTTCCAGCTTCCAAATCCAGTTTGCTATTCCTCACAGACGAACTTACTAGATTTTCTTTCTTTCCTGCATTTAATCCCATGAAATGTGCAATACTTTAAAACACCATCACTGTTATTAAATTTTAAGTATATGGTAACTAGAGATGTATAAAAGAAAGTTTTAAAGAGTCCCTCCAAGACAAAGCACTACATTTTTGTATGCCATCTGATAACTATGTGAACCATCAGGCATTTAAACCTTGGTTGTAATTTCAGAAGAGCTACATGTAAAACCTTATTTACAACTGGGTCTTTCCACTCCTTTCTCTTCCCCCACTGAGTCATCCTGGTCTATTTAGTCCTTAGAGGGGCCATGCATGAGAGACAGCATTGAAAATGCACTATTAAATTTCTGAAAATCCAACATATATATATATATATATATATATACACACACACACATACATATATATAATACATGAGCCATAAATCTGTCACTCACTCATACCGCGATTTCTGCCAGGGAAAAACAGAAAAAGGCATTGTAATGAACTTTTCATACAAATCACTGGATTAAGAAACCAGAGTAACAGTATTACCTAGTACATATTCCAAAAAGGGAAAGGGCCTCATCACGAGTGATTTAACAATATAAATCCATGTGTAAACTACTAACAGTGGGGAGGGTTTAACACTTTTTAATTTGCTATGTACTGTAGAAAGGGTACTTAACTTGCTCTCTCTGGTACATCACTAGAAGCCACACATCCAGCTTAAAATGTCGTGCCTGATTTCAGAATCACAGACTACAACTGATTTAAGTATTAGTGATACACACACCCTCCCTGTGACTTTGTGAAGTTTAGGTGACTCCCATTTCAACCATCAGAAGCTCAGCATGAGAAGCACAAACCTGCACCTTAAACACCACCTTTTTACACAACACGCCAACTTTCCAGGGGGCCAGGAAGAGCAGAGATGTCTGGAGATGATCCTGTGCAGTGCCAACATGTCAGGCCCCCTGGCCAAAAGGCCTGGGGCTGAGTGCTGAGGATTTGCTGGGAAGATGCTCTGCGTGCAGCCCTCACCCTGCAGCAGCACGGTGTGAGAGCCCTGTGCTGGCTTCCAACAGGCACCTCCTGTAAATGTCACTGGGTTTTTAAAGGTTAAGTAAGCATCTTGAGAAAGGCCTCCCTGCTCCTGCGCTTCACCTTAGTGCACGCTGATGAAGGATTATTGAAAAGGGGGAAAAAAGCCTGCAAACAGATAAAAAGCTCACAGGTTGATGTTGAACAATTGAATTTTTCTGTTCCCTGTTACAGTAGTAGATTACCAATGGCAGATTTACCATTATTAATTATCAGAGCAAAGTATTAAAGACTGTTTTCTCTTGCGTAATTAACTCATCTACAGGTGAATGTTAATTCATATACATGACTGTTTCTTAAAGCTATGGCAGCTTCCCTTTGAGTGCCCTCTGAAACATCTGCCCTTAAGGCAGGAATTAGTGATAACTGTGAGGACTCACCAGCAGCTCAGTGAGTCACACCTGGAAACAAACCCCAAAACTGGGTGAGAGTTCTGTGCTGTACCATAAGCTCTATTACTGCTGTTATTTGAAGGGAAACAAACTGGAAAAGCAAGAACCAAGAAAAGGTCAAGCCCAGGAAGGACAGCCCCAGCTGGACACCCTTCTGGGCTCACTGCAGGAACACCAACACCTTCCTCCCTCACAACCAGGACTTTGGGTCTGGAGTCACACACAACACCCAGGGTGAGAAAGCTGGCTTTGGAGGGTGGGAAGACACACCTCAACACCCCACCTACCCACCTCCCACTGCCCACCTTCTCTGGCAGCTCCCTGCCAACCTCACTGTTAAAGGGCCTTGAAATTAGAACAAAATCAATCAATGCAAACTATTGTGCTATGAAAAGAGGAAAAGATTTTTTCTCTTCAACAGGGACAGAAGAAAACAGAAGGAAAATGGAGTCAGAGAGCAAAAAGAACCAACACAAGACACCCCCAACTTTTTTTATGTCTCAAGAGTAGCAGAAGAGACTAAAAAGTGAGGGGAGAGAAGGGAAACAGGGATAGAACCTGCATGAAAGGAACACCCTGAGGATGTGAAAGCAGAATGAGGAACAAAAGATGATAAAAAAACAAAGTAAGCAGCAGAGAAGAAAAATCCACCGAGGGAATAGAGAAAAACAAAAGAGCAAGAGTGCAACAGAATCGAGTGGGGGAGGCTGGAACAAGAATCTCTGAAGCAGCTCAGAAAACTCAGACATGTCATGTAAAAAAAAGACCCGAACCATAAATAGAAGGAAAAAGAAGGGGAAAACTATACAAAATGATTAAAGGTAGAGGAAAGATCAACTTTAAAACCTACCCTGCAGAAAGCTTTCAAACACAGCAATAAGAACATAAGGCAGGTTACCACCAAAACATCAACCCCTGCCCAAAGATGAGTCACAGGAGCTCAACCCAAACCATCAGGCCTTCCAGGAGCACAGCACCTTTAACAGACTGTATGACTTAGTTTGGTCCCAGGCTGATCTGATGGCCAGTTGAGCCAGCAGTGCCCTGGAGGCAGGAGGGACATCCCTGTCCTGGGGGCACCAGGCCCAGCATCACCAGCCAGGCCAGGGGTGGGATTGTCCTGCTCTGCTCTGGGCTGGGGTGGCCTCACCTCCAGTGCTGGGGCACTTTGGGGCACCACGATATAAAAAAGACATGAAAGCCACTGGAGAGCATCCACAGGAGGCCATGAGGATGGTGAAGGGTCTGCAGGGAAGGGAAGCCATATGAGAAGCAGCTGAGGGCACTTGGTCTGTTGAGCTGGAGAAGAGGAGCCTGAAGTCAGACCTCACTGAGCTTTTCAACATCCTCCTGAGGGGCAGCGCAGGGGCTCTGCACCCTTGTGACCAGGAGCAGGACTCAAGGAAACAGCTGGAGCTGTGTCAGGGAGGGTTGAGGTTGCATATCAGGAAAAGGTTCTTCCCCCAGAGGGTGCTGGGCACTGACCAGGCTCCCCAGGACATGGGCACGGCTCCAAGGCTGCCAGAGCTCCCGGAGCCTTTGGACAACGCTCCCAGGGATGCACAGGGTGGGATTGCTGGGGTGTCTGTGCAGGGCCAGGGGCTGGACTGGGTGATCCTGACTGGTCCCTTCCAACTCAGCATATTCTGTGATTCTATGATTCTATTCAGAATACAGAACTCCTTCTTAATGAGTTCACCAGAAAAAAACCTTTCCTTGAGAGGTCTCTGATTTTACTCCTAGATGGTCCTGGAGCTACTCCTGGAGCTGAAAATGGAAAGCTTCATTGCAGTGCCTGCTCTGGCTGGCTGTAAAGGGGATGGAGTTAAGCTACAACAGGGTTAAACCAGAGCACTGGTGTAACCATTTGACCCATCTGTTCTGGATTTCTTCACTTAGGTCTGCAGCAAATCCACCACATTGTGTCAAGAAATGTTGAGAGGGAAAATTGCAACTCCTGGAATGAGAAAACCGCGGATACAGATCCCACTGAGCCTCTCTGGCTACAGCCACACAGAGCAGCCCCCCTGGCACGTACCTGCCCAGCACACCTCCTGCTGGCGCTGGAAAACCAGCTCAGCTGCAGAGAGAGACCACCCCACCCCGCCAGCCCTGCCAGCCCTGTGTGAGGGCCCACAGCAGCACCCTGCAGCAGCCCACGCCTCATCTCTTCTGACATCTCTGCACCCCTTTCACTGCCAGCAGCAAGATCAGGCGCAGGGACACAGATTTTCCACAGAGCAGTTCACGGAGCTGCTGCTTTTTGAAATGAATGTGAACAGAACAGCTCCGAGCACACAGGCTGCACAGCAGGGTAGCTGTGGGCAAAGGCAGCTCACATCACCTGAGCTACAGGCAAACAATTCCCAAATCAGTGCCAGGTACCAGTGAAGATGTAAAAACAAGGGTGCTTTGTGAATTAAAGCATTCTTGTCAGCAAAGGCTTGCCAAGCGACTTGGAACAACTCTCCTTCATGCCTACTCTCCCTTCTGCACCCATCTGAAAGGAAACTGTTCTCATTCATACTGGTAAAATGTGATTTACATGCGGCCCAGGCTGGACCAGCACAGTTTATTCTGCAGCTCCTACATGAGTCCAATATTTAGATGATGTCCAATTTTTTAGATGTTTTTAGTCACCTAAAGCAAAATGTATTTAAAAAGAAAATCTGAATTTTTATTGCCGTTATTTCTGAAATCGTGTGGCAATTTTTATCTGTCCCTGAAGCAGCATCAGAAGAAGACTGTGGTAGGTTCAGTATGAACAAAAGACAGTACTACTGCAGGCTGACTCTGCTCCCTGCAATTTCTGCTGGCTCCTATTTGTCAGACAACAATTACAAGTCATGATTTTTGAAGCAAAATGCACTGGTATAATTTGAATGAGTAAAATCCAACTCTTCAGTCAAGGGAGGGCACATTCTTTGTGTTAGGATAATATTTCGCAAACTCTCAAAAGTGCAGCAGCACACAAGGATGTGGTTTGTTTCTCTTTCAAACAGTCATCTGCAAGCAATTTCATTCAGTTAAATACCAGAATTAAATTTTAGCCATAGTAGCGCTTCTGTGCAAAGGAAATGATGTTTTAAATAGGCATGCAGATGTGGTCCTGCAGATTGGGCCTTAAAACAGTGAATAACCAAAGGAGAGAGGCGCTTACTCCTGAATTGCTATTCCCAACTCCAGAATGAAAGTTCTTTATATGACATAACTAAAACCACTTCAGAAATAGAACCAAACTATTACGCAATAAAATGTTACTCCCAGAAAAAAGATGACAAAACAAGAAATACTGTTTCAAATTCAAAAGGTTTTCTTTTTTAATTCCTACTAATTTCTGTGTTTAGATGAGCCCAGATAAGGCTGTGATAATAAAATATTGTGTGCTACCCCATGTCTGAGACAGACACAGCCCATAGCACTTGTTAACAGGCACAGCAGCAAGGCTTCCCGGATTTGGGTTGGTACAGATCTGATGCAGCTATTCAGGATTTCCCGTGAAAATCTCTGTTCTTTATCAAAATCTACCACTGGTAGGGGTCCCTCTGGATGGGGCAAGTTCAAGCCAAGCTCCCTGGAATGTGCAGGACTGGCTTTGACTACCAGGGACAGTGGCCCAGTTTCCAGCACAATTTTTGCATGTAGACCCACCCACCTCGGGCTGCCTGTTTCAGAGACAAACACTTTACCATTTTTCTCTTTTAGGTCTCTTCCAGGTGAATACAACATGCATTCCTGTTCTCCATGAAGGATCAGCAGGCAACAAATTCCACTTCCCACGTGGAAATTCTCAGAGAATTTAGGTACAGAAACGTCCAGAGAAAAACAAATGCCTCCTACACCCCGCCCAGCAAACACGGAGAGCCACCCAAGATTCTGGAGACGAGGTTCAAGTCAGACCAAAAGCTCAACTGCCCCTGTGTTTTCCAGCTCTCAGTCAGGTCACTGCTGCCCAGAGTTAAAATCTGTTTTGGGGTGAGGGCTTCTGTACTCTGTGCTTCTACAAGCATTCTGAGAGGGGGAATGACTTCGAAAATGTTATTTCAATGTTTTTCTGGGAATATTCTTTCTCTTGTCCTAATGTGGAATAGTAACATTTTGGTATGTCAGAAAAAAATCCACATTAACAGAAGCACAAGATCATTCCCTCTTCATTTCAGTCCTGTGTCTGGCTGGAGGAAGAGGAGCTCTGCTTGTCACAGGGGGAATGCCTCTGAAGGAAAACGTCTTCTGGGACAAGGTCTGTGTGTCCCACGCCAGGACTATGCTAACAGGAAGGATCTAGTTTGATTTCACCTGGAAAATGAAAAGCACTGTGTAGCTCTTAAATATTTTATTATCGAAAAGGGATCATATCCAACTGAGAGCTTTGTTTACAACTTGGCAGAGTGAATGGAAAATATCACATGTTGATATTTGCATTTATCACCTCTGTGCTTTGGGAAATGGGTAACCCCATGCACAGAGACTAAACAGTGGCAGCAGCCAACAGGCAGCCAAGCACCCCCTCAAATTCAAGCCTCAAATCCATTCAAATCACTAAATTTAAATGCACCTATACCTTTAAATCAGAAACAAACTCTCCAGTGTTCTGGGAATGAAACAGCACTAAACTATGTGGTAATGCCAGGGAGAGAAATACCTCCCTCTCTATAATAAGCCCACAGGAGACCACAGCCCCTTACACAACTATTTGCTACTGTGGGATTATTGCTGAATTATTTCTCAAAAAGAGTCTAATAAAATTTGAGTAAAACCAGAACCATTCCCACTGTTGTTATCAAAAGACTTGTCTGTACCTGCATAATAAACTCTGTTTCAGGGAATGAAAATGAGAGCATAAAAATCCACTCTGATGAATGTCTTCCTAACAAAAGTAAAATATTTATCACTTAGCAATTCTTACTTATTAACTCTGAGATAAATATTTTGGGGTTAGATGTCTAATGACTCCAGAATTACAAAATGTGTCTTTTAATCAGAACATGAAAAATAAAGAGTTGTTTTTGTTTAAATTAAGGACCAAGCTAAAACAAGCCTTGTGACAATGAACAGCATTTCTGTGCTCCACTGCTCCCAAACACTGCTTGACAGATCACATCAGTGTATGCTAAGGGCTAAATAGGTATGCCACAGGTTTAGACCTTTTAAAAAGTTATTTATATTAAAGCACCATGTGAATCATCCCTATTCTGAATTGCTAAACCAGGCATGTGGGTGCCCTAGTTCAGGTGATTTAGAAGTCCAGGAACAAAACTGCCATTTAATTCCGTGGTACAGTTAAAATTTCATAAGCTGGAGCCTTCTGAGTTCCAGAACAGTGGAGAGAAGGAAAAACAAAAACAACAAAAAAGCCCCCCACCTAAACAAACAACAACAAAAAAACCCAAACAAACAAAAAAACAAACAGAAAAAACCCAATCACAAAATAAAGACTTAAGCCTATTTCCCAGGAGACAAGCAAAGGCACAGAGAGAACAAGTGGCATGTCCAATGTTATATGAATCATAGAATCATGGAATATCCTGGGTTGAAAGGGACCCACAGGGATCATCCAGTGCAGCTCCTGGCCCTGCACAGACCCCCCAACAATCCCAGCCTGTGCATCCCTGGGAGCGTTGTCCAAAGGCTCCCGGAGCTCTGGCAGCCTTGGGGCCGTGCCCATTCCCTGGGGAGCCTGGTCAGTGCCCAGCACCCTCTGGGGGAAGAGCCTTTCCCTGATATTCAATATGGTCACTGGGAAAAGAGCCAGGAACCGAATTTAAGTGTTGATCCTCTCCTAACTCTCAGCTTTTCTGGTCCATAACC
The DNA here is from genome assembly GCA_013400975.1 of Atrichornis clamosus. Classification (NCBI taxonomy): domain Eukaryota; kingdom Metazoa; phylum Chordata; class Aves; order Passeriformes; family Menuridae; genus Atrichornis; species Atrichornis clamosus. Next base: position 54,713 of record WBMZ01011766.1, read on the forward strand.
TTTTCTCATCCTCAAGTCCTGGCCAGCCCGAGGGCGTCACTCCCAGCACTGCTGAATTCCAGCCCCTTGGTCCAAGCAGTGGGCAGGCAGTGCCAGCCTGGGCTCCTGGTTCATCCCAGGCCAGGCATTCCCAGGGTGGTGGTCACTGGAAGTGGTGCCTGGCAGTGGGAGCTGCTACAGCTCACCAGGTCCGTGCAGTTTTGCTGCTGTGCTCTTACACTGAGAACACCTGCACTCAGGAGCTCGCAGCACTTCCTGGGAGTTAAAAATGGATTTTACAGTGTTTCATTAAAAATAAATAACCTACTTAAGGGAGAAAAAAACCCCAGTATTACCAAAGGTAAACACACCAGGAGTCTCAACTAATGTTGACACAGCACAAAACACATATCAAATATTTGTCAATGAACTTTTTAATGCAATTTACAGGAACTTTTGTCTGTGTTTTTTTAATATTTTGACACTTTGTTATAATTTATTCTGTTCTCAAAGCAGGCTCTACTTTTAGCTGACAACTACTTTTTTTTTAAATTGAAACCACACTATTAATGTACTAAATTCCCAAAAATATTTCTGAAAGCATGTTATCCCTGGCATTTAACCACCAGCTTGTCATACAGCTGAGCCCTCTAACCTCAGCACTGCAATAGTAGACTTTAAGTAACCACTTGCTTAAAAGAAAAGGGGGAAAAGGGCAGATTTTTGGATGACAGAAAGATGGCATTTTTACAGTGACAAAGATTTATGATATTTCAATTGCTCAGCCAAACCACTCCAGTGTAATGACTGAAGTTCAGATGGGTATCCTGTATTTAAATGCACAGATCCACTCCAGGGCAGCTACTTGTGGATGGCTTTGATGGGCTAATTTGCAATAAAAAGTAAGATTCCAAGGAAGAAGCCTGAGGAGTCAATTGGCTGGTGTAATGTTTAAAATACAACTGGTATTTATTTCCATGCCCTGCCAGCTCCACTGATGTGTTAGCTGGCTCTGGATATGGGGCTAAGACTTAATGCAGCACAGAGAGACACCTTAAAAATCCAAATGAAATATCCCAGCCATAGCAGAGATCTCTGTATGAGAACAAGTTCAGCCGAGTTCCTGAGGGAAGGGAGAAAAAAACCCTGCAAAGAGAATGGAGTTGTCTGTAACAGCTGACAGAAGTTCAGATGCAGCTAGTCAAGTGCAGCCAGTTATGATTCAGTTGTATAATAGCATTTGCACTGACAGACAAGACAATCTTTCTTACAACTGTCTGTAGCTTTTTGGCTTGAAGAATCTTGATGCTCTTATAAATTGCAACTTCCCATCACATTCAAAATGTCTATATATTTTTACAGGACACAAGGCATTTGTATGGCATCTGTTACAAAATATATATTCCTGCTGCCTAGGAAATGCATTTCAAGTCTTCATACATTAAGTCTGATTTATTCAAGCTCATGGAAAAACTATTTTGAGCAATCTGTCTCAAACACAGGATGCATGAAGAACTGGGGTGCCAGAGACTGGCTTCTGATTCTCTGCCCCTCGGCAACAGGATAGAGAAAAGTTACTTTGACCTGAAATTAATGTAAATTGAAAGTGCTGCAACCTGAGCTACTCCAAGAATGTAATTCTAATCCCATTTACCTGACATCATTAATCTGCACAGCACTGATCATCAGTCAGTTATCTCAGTTCACTGCAGTTGTCAGAGAGCATCCCTAGTTATGGAGATGTTACTCTTTTAAGCACAGAGATTGAGTTTTTACTCAGATCACCTACAGATACTATTTGCAGATAATCTCCAGCTGACAGAGGCAGCTCCCAGGGCTGGCAGAGTGCATTAACTCTCCCAGGAACACGTTTGTTATACAAGTGTTTCCTGGGCCAGTTCCTGACCACCCTGCACTGCTGCCAGGCGCCACACATTGAGAGAAAAGTCCCAAAATCCAGAGACTGCAACAGAGCTACCAAAGCCCAAAGGGGCACTCCCCTCAAAGAGGCTTTGCAGTCTGGTGTTTCACAGTTCCCACTGGGCCTCAGAGCCCAGTCTGGAGGATGAGAGGATGGAGCCAGGTCAGCACAAGTCTGCAGCAGAGGGGTGACAGCTACACTGAGAAACCCAAGCATGGCATAGGCATAGCAAGGACAGGGTACAAAAGCACTGCACTGGGCATCTTCCCAGGCTCCCTCTCCTGAGCACTCTCACCAGGTGACTACAGAGCCCTGGAGATGGCACAGGGCACCACGAGACAACTGCTTCTACCTCCCCATTGTGTCCCCCGCCCAGATGTTTGCAGATCCCTTACAAACACTCAGGAACCATGAATGAGATCTTTTACATATCTGTTGAGAGATTTTGTGCTTACTTACAGATTGTCTTCATTATTATCATCTTATTGATTATACAGACCCACATATAGCTTCACACTTCCACAGAAACACAGAATATTGAGTCAGAACGGTCCCATAAGGATTGAGTTCAACTCTGAAGTGAACGGCCCATGCAGGGATCAAACCCACAACCTTGGTGTTACTGGCACCTTGGTTTTGCTTCCTTTAATCTCTTTGCACCCTACTCATGACCCCTCCTTCCAGAGCACCGAGAAAAATCTGCATTTGCAAAACACATACCCTGGCTGTAGGACAGAGCAAGCAGGTGATGCCCTGCCAGAGGAGCACAGGCTGCTGCCCCACACACCTTCCTTCCAGCCTCCAGTCCAGCACACAGACAGTCACTGAGGCACGTCCAGTGTCCCCTACCTCACCAGTACAGCAGGAAAAGGCAAACGACACCCCCCCACTCTTACGAGAGAAGCAGCCTCACAGTGACACCGGTGTGGCAGAGATGGCCAGGCCGTGTCAGCAGCAGCTCTGTGCAGCCGGGGCAGGAGCTGGCGGCCGCTGCCTTTTGTCCCCAGCTCGAGTGGGCAGCTCTCCAGGGCGAGCACACAGCGCTGAGAGGGGAGAACCTGCCTGCCCAGGCAGCAGAGTGAACCAAACACCCAGGCCCTGCTCAACCCCTGCCGCGGCACAGCACACGCGGGCAGGAGTGGCACTGCAGGTTCCTGGTGGGAGCAGAACCGAAGCTCCCACGCGGGCACACTCCTTCCGGCACACAGAGCCCTCCAAAGCTCGGCCAGGCACGGCCAGGCACGG